>JACEVL010000041.1:552241-594741 GCA_020284085.1 Aporrectodea caliginosa
GGTATTGGGTACTTGCGCCAATTTAGAGTGCTCGCCTTGCAAGGCGGGTTCGATCTTCCTCCTCTGAGACGGTTACTGTGTGGGGACTTTGAGCAAGTCCTTCACTGTTCATTGCTCAGCGCCATCAATTGATGCTTCGTCATTAGACAGTGAAGCTTTAAAAGGGAGCCAATATAATATTAATTATAATAACATTGCATTAATATGTTAAAACTGTTCACGATTAGGAGCGAGTCGGTACCGCATCATGTGTACATCCGATACATTTTCAGGCGATAACGTCAAAGTTGATAATATGATAAAATATTTGCTGAACTTGGCAATTCATGAGTGAACTTAACTAGAACTAAACTAGACGATTGTTCATTTGTTAAGTAGCTATTTGAGAAATAATCGACGTTTTATTATTATTATTATTATTATTATTATTATTATTATTATTATTATTATTATTATTTAATATTGCACAAAGGAACCTAATCTCAGAGTAGATTATTGTGACACCTAATAATGGAGCCTATACATTTTGGCTATAGGCTTATTAATATGTTACTCTTCTGACCGACATTTACACAGACAGAGCCTACTTAATATTCCTTTACAATGCTGCTCAGCAAGAGTATTTACGCGCTGATATATTTAGCCTGTCATTAACATGCTGTTTATGAAAAGCTCAGTTTTAAAATAAGACCTAGAATATTTTCAACTAATTTACAACTCCAAATGGGACATTTCTGTAGAAAGACACATAGGGTCTATACTTACACTTGTTGTGGTCGTTGCCCTGCGGGTCTCAATGGTGGAGACTGAAGCGGAACCGGGTTCACGGTTTGTTGTCTCGCTTTCGAGAAGCTGACAGTGAAGGTACCGTTCGTATAGGTTACCACTGGTCCACATGAATTCCAGATCGAATAGAATCCAACGCAGAATTGAGCCAAATTCATCAGAATGGGACGCAGGCTACTCAGACTGCTTGACGTGATCAGCATACGTTCTCTTACTGTAGAAAAAGCCATACCCCAGATCATGGTTGTTATAAATACTGTTGCTGGCACACCACAAATGATCCATAAGGCTGCTCGTGCAAAAGAGCTTTCGACTGCACTGTTAATCTTTCTTCCGATCCAGATTGCAACTGCTATTGCAAACAATGCTGTGCCAATCAATCCCAGTAGAGAGGCGTCTGGACCGCTGCTCAGGTATAGCAGACGAACAGGCAGTTCAACAAAGCATCCATATAGGAGCTTGTTTCCTGGTTGAAGCAGCTCCTTGACGAATGCCACTATCATCGGCAATTCGCGTACTTGATACAGATTTTTCAACCAGGACGCCATCTTCAACGTTGGCCTACAGTCTGAATTTCTTGCAATGAAACGTATCCATGGTGATAAAATTATTATAACAAACGTTTGCGCATGCGTATTTCCTTTAAGGCCAAAGGTCAATATTATTGCTGAAACTCTTTCGCAAGGTATAGGCACATGGGGGTCACCTTATGATAGAAGTGTAGCCGGTTACCACCGCTTGAAAAGTGGTGGTGGTTAACAGAGACCACCATTTCTGGACCTGTGCCCAAATGGTTTTTGTGACATGACAGCGTTATTTTGGTTTGAAGCAAGTGCAAGCAACGACAATTATCGGCAGTATTATTCTTGCAGACTTAACTATCGCAATGCTATTAGATGCCTTCACGTTAGCTTACTTGCTTATTGATTATGCTGTATAAATTGGTGACGTCACCCATCTTGCGGCAAACAGGAATGAAGGGTTCGGAGGAGGGAGAGGGGAGGGAGAAGGGAAGGGGGAGAGAAGGGGATTGTTCACCACCACTACACTGGCTACTGTAATAAATAACTAATTGCAGGTGTATACAGTGGCGTAACGAAGGGTTTCAGCGCCCGGGGGCAAGGGTTGATGACTGCGCCCCCTTTTAATTTTCATGTTCACTTTTCATTGTTCTTTTCATAGTACTGTGTACCACTGAAAGCTAATTTTGCGCCCCTCTGGTGCTGCGCCCGGGGGCGTCTGCCCCTCTGCCCCCTTCGTTACGCCACTGGGTGTATACATTTGGATATGCTTTAGTTATCTTTAAAAGCTCTCAAACACGCCATTACACTACAGTTGTGGTCAACACTATACAATACAATAATTATAATAAAGCAATATGACTGTTTTTGGTTTAATCATCAGTAGTAGTCTCCACGAAATCCGTGTCTATTGCATTGGGCAGGAAGTTCTTCAGATGTTGTGGTGTGAAGCCATCTGGTCCTCCGCTAGATGCTGCTAGAAAGAAAGCTATAGCTTTACAGGCCATCTTTCCAGAAGCCTGTTTGGCGTCGAATCTGTCTTCCTGAGGACATGGTAGTGTTCTCCTGTCATCGTAAGCCTTTGGGTGTTTCTTCTGCAGCTCTTCCATTTATTCTAGGTGAATATTCTACAGGAACATCACCAGAGCGGAGCAAGCGAAGGGCCCCTTTGAAGTCGCCATCTTCGAGCCTGCTAGACACCGCCTGGGCAAGATATTTGCTTCTATCGTATATCTTGTCATTCATCCTATAGTTCGTGAGTTAGATGGCGTGATTTCTTTAGCTTCATCACAGAAGACCATTCCACTACGCCAGGCTTCGATGCGATGTAGAATAATCTTGCTCAAGTTTCGGTTTCGACCTCCCCTCTTGGGTTTAGACAGAATTATCAGTGGAAATTGGAACAGATCTTGCCAGTTTGAGGGGCTGTTTGCTTCTCGAATAATGGCCCTTTGGATCTTGGTAAGTACATTCCTAAACACTGTTCTTGTTGCTATTGGAATACGTTTCAGCAGTGGTCTTCTAACCTTCGGTTGGGTTAAAACTTAAAATGTCTAGTAAAGGCTCACTGCTGAATCGGTTTTCATCGCCATCTTAATTGTACTGACAATCGTCAGAAGGCGTTATGTGAGAAGAGCTCTGTCCCTGTTTGCACATTAATACGTCTGGTCTGATCCGGGACAAGGGTTCCGACCGGGAGTGTAGGCCTAGTATGCCCGTAGAAAGGTGTAGTTTAAACTCGTTTAAAGAACTGGGCATACGCCGACGTCTTTTGGTGACCTTTGGTTTGTTACTTGTGGTGGAAATAGACGAAGATACCCTCCGCCTTTCAGTTTAGCCGGATTGTATAATTGTTATAAATGGATATCTAAAGAGGAAGCGAAATAAAGATATCTGGAGTGGGAGGAACGAAACTCTCTCTCTCTCTCTCTCTCTCTCTCTCTCTCTCTCTCTCTCTCTCTCTCTCTCTCTCTCTCTCTCTCTATATATATATATATATATATATATGACCTGAAAAGTAGGCCTACTTATTTAAAAAAATCGCAATCTCGAAAAACATACCTCGCCCAATAAGCATCTTCACCTAATTATTATTATAATGGTTGTCTTTGCTATTGCTTGGTATACAATATCACCATCACAAACACTACTGCTACTACAACAAACCCCACTATCACTACTGATATTACTACTACCACTACTGGGAGCGCCTCTGATTGGTGTTCACTGTGAGAGGCGCTTAATAAATTTATAAATACAATACAATAACAATATAATAACAATAGGCCTACTAAAGCACGACATTTTTGAGTGCTCAGTTAATGGTAAACGATGGAACTCTCTGCCGTAACTAAGTAAATGTAGAAACCGTATGGCCTCGACCTTGCCCATTTTTCAGTGAATGACCAGATGATATCCTTCATCACCGCTGCCCGTTTGATTGGGTGTCACACATTTAAAGTCCCATGTACGGACCATGCAAGCCCGAGATTCAAATCTCTTATATAAACCCCCATCGGTATGCGGTATCCGCGCATCCAGAGGAGCCTTGTACGTCGTCTGTAAGGCCAACTTATGGATGTTCACACTGTGCGTTAAAGTAAGCTTAATAGACCGGAACTAAAATAACAAATGCTATAATATTGCTACAACATAGTCGAAACATGTTTTCTGCAAGAGCAGAAGACATGTAGCATTATCCGCACAGATGAATGTCAACGTCGTCCTGTTGTACCCGCTCTCCCAAAGCAGCGATGAGCGTAGTCAGTTCGGCCGTGTGTCATGTACTTCGGCTTAACGACACTTTTTCATATCGAAGATGATTAGTGTCGGAGGCAGAAAGCAACAAGCAACCTCGTACTCCACGTTTATATTGCGACCGAGCCACCCTCAGAGTTCGGCCGTGTTCACCGACTGTGCAAAGAAGCAGCCCACAATCCCACATATCGTTGTCCGTCTATTGAGGAAGGATCGAAGCAGTACATGGGCCGTGCTCCAATATCAAAGGAATTTCCAAAACTAATGGCTATAAAAGCTACATGTATCTACAAAGCCATAAAACAGTATGACACTGAGTCAGAGGATTCCACAAAAACTGTTAAGTTTGTTAGCACCAGCCACCATTTAATTAGCACATAATGTCACAGCATATATATTTCTAACATAAATGAAAAGCCTTTTCAAATACTGTAAACCGTCATTCTGACATGCCCTCATGTTCTCCAATGCAGATAATTATCACAACATCAAACAGTAAAGAATTAAATCAATGCTGCAATAACCAAATCACCATAAGAAATTGTAAAAAATTATAAAAACAAATTAACATAAGGGACTGTCATTAATCAACATGTTATAAACTTAGAAGTGAGCTATATGATGGCTGGAATCGCTGTCCCTCAAAGCTCTGCAACATGTGATTTCTTATGAATCAAAATTGAAAGTCATTTGTGTTTCATGTTTTTTGCATTGCTGACACAAAAACAGCATAGGTGGAAAATTCATCCGGTAGAGTTTTGTAATGGTTGGCAAAGTGTTCTCTAAATTCCTGCTTCATTTCAAACAATTCAATGAATATCCCACATCCATAATATTATACCATAAACGGTCCTCTTCTCAACTCCTTACACTTTGTTGAAAGAGATGCTTTCACCAGTCACAGCCTTCTTGAACAGGTTGTAAACATCGCTCTGATAATAGGCCATGTAGGCACAAATCTCCTGAAGTAATGCAAGTGCCATTTAATGAGGCAGATCTGATATTAAGGTTGCTAATTGTGTCTCCGTATCAGATAGCTTTACCCGAGCATGCCATCTTAGGTGCATGGTAAGAGTATCTTTCCTTCTAAAAGCTTTACTGCACAAATGACATATGTATGGCTTTTCTCTTGTGTGTGCTCTCATGTGAGCTGTTAGATTGCCAGACTGTGTGAATAATTTCATACAATGGTGGCACATGTATGGTTTATCTCCAGTATGGGTTCTCATGTGACGAGTCAGAGTACCTCCTTCAATAAATGCTTTCTGACATAACTGGCATTTGTATGGTTTCTCTCCAGTATGGGTTCTCATGTGACGGTTGAGAGTATAAATTTTAGCAAACGATATCTGACATAGCTGGCATTTGTATGGTTTTTCTCCAGTATGCGTTCTAATATGAAGGGTGAGAGTACTACTTTCAGCAAACGATATCTGACATAGCTGGCATTTGTATGGTTTTTCTCCAGTATGGGTTCTAATATGAAGGGTGAGAGTACTACTTTCAGCAAATGATATCTGACATAACTGGCATTTATATGGTTTTTCTCGAGTATGGGTTCTCAGGTGACGAGTCAGGTTACTACTATCAGCAAACGCTTTTTGACATAGCTGGCATTTGTATGGTTTCTCTCCAGTATGGGTTCTCATGTGACGAGTCAGAGTACCCCCTTTGGCAAATGATTTAGGACATAACTGGCATTTGTACGGTTTTTCTCCAGTATGCGTTCTCATGTGATTCTTCACATTAGGCCTACTGCATTCAGCAAATGATTGCTGACATAACTGACATTTGTACGATTTATTTCTACTACCGGTTCTCTTGTAATTCTTCATAGTATTTGTTTTTGCTAATGATTTCAGACACAGTTGGCTTTTGTAGGGTTTTTCTCCTCCTTTATGGCTTTTCATTGGGCTTTGTATGGGCAGAGCCCCAGAAATGATTTCTGACTTAAAATACATCTGTAGTGCTTGCTCCTTTGTGAGTTTTATGTGCGACGTTATAATACTATTCTCTGCAAACGATTCCAAGCATAACTGACATTTGAATGTTTTTTCTCTGTATGGGTTTTGATGTGTCTCGTCACATTAGAAACTATGTGTAAATGAGTTCTCACAGAAATCGCATTTGTATGATTTTCTCCAGGTTGGCCAGTTTCTGCCTGCTCAATCCTCTGAAAATGACTTCAAAGCTTTCTTCTGTATGAGTTTTTATCTGTTTCTTCAGATTACGATAGTGTGTATATGATATCCGACATAACTGGCATTGGCATAGCCTTGTGAGACTGCACTCCAGTATTGATTCTAATCATTCTTTAGTAAAATTGGATACAAAAGAACAGATATATAGTTATCGGCATTATATTCTGTATCCATGTGAGGTCGTGTTTCATATCCTGATCAGCTGTGTTACGAAGGGAATAATTATTATTTCCATCCGGCGATGGCACTTATTTCTTTAAGGGACTCTAAAAAAATAACAAATATGCCACGTAACATTTGAAATTAATTCTTCCATGTAATTAAATGATTGTGTAATATTAACTTGCACTTTACTTGTTTGTTTCTAGTAAAATATATTCTTCCTGTAATTCAGAGCCTGCTAGTTTTACTTGAAACATAGAAGGAAACACGAGCCCTGTTGCTCCTATTCACATTATTCTTATTCTTCTTTATTTGTACCACTGATCACATGTGAATATCAGGCATAATCTCAAAGTCGAGTACAAAAGGAGCCCTACAAATGCTGATGCTTAGGCCTATATAAAGTTAGGCCGCTAACCTGGCGAGTGAAGCAGACGATGTTCTGTTTAATGCCATACTAACAGACTCGGAGCATGTACTAAGACCGCTTTGCCCAGCACATCGAGCAACTCAGTACAATCTGCGCACTCGTCCACATCCTTTTGTCCTCCCAAATAAAGACGATAAAAACTTCATTCCACGCATGCTGTTCAAAAACATTTATTAGAGTCCCTTATCTAGACAATAATGCCAAGTTATCTACCTGACCCAGAATGACTCTTTAAGCCTTAACACGTTTCACTGTAACTATCGATGAACGAATCTTGTAACTAGCTGCGTTATGACAGCTAGAGTTGATTAATAAACGAAAATACAATACAATCTATTTCTGTATGATAGTCATTACATTTCTGAGTTATCGTGAAAGAAATAGTCGACGAATAGCTAACGGTACAGTACTGAGCCCGTCGCCCGACAGTAGGCCAAGTTTAGAAACGCTCTGCTCAAGTATAATGGTACATTCTAATGAAAACTAAAATGTTGATAGACCTGTATACAGTAACTTGATTCATTATCGAACGACAAGTTAATTTTATTTCTGAATGGTAGATTTGAAATCATCCCTATAATGGTCGCTAAAATTAATGACGTCATAGCTATTTGGGCTCTATTCATTAGCACGGGGATTTTATTGCTTGTAAGAGGTGTCAAATTCAGCCTAGACCTAGCATCGCACAAGACATTTGAAGTTTAGGCCTACGATGCGCAAATCTAGCTAGGCCTATATATTTTCGAAACCTTTGCGAATAATTAACGTGTGGTCTCCATAGTTTATCAAATTAATTTGGGTTAAAATTGTAAGGGTGGGGGAGGGTTGAAGCAGATTGAGAACGCAGGAGGATAAGGGGCCGTTCATAAAGTACGTCACGCTATTTCTGACCATTTTAACCCCCCCTCCCCTGTCACAAACTGTCACAAAACTCGGACCCCCTAAAGTACGTCACACTTTCGAACAGTGATTAAATAATAAAAAGGAAACAAAACAATTTGACTAAAAAAGACTAGATTCACAAATTATGTGATAAACTCTTGTGCTATACTGAATCTGTTTATTATGGGCCTGTGAATTATGTTTAATTCAAAAATATTCACTGACATCATCCATCCATGGTGAAGTGAAATGTTCATCCATAGTTACGACTGGCAATAAAGATTAAATTATTATAAATATTACCTCTGAATCCTCAAAATTTTGTATTATAATAATTACTATATATGTAAAAATTAAATTCAGAATTTATCGCTCAGTGACATAATTATGCAGCGGACAACATAGAAATAATAATACTTCCGAAAGGAAGGCTATAATACATAAACAAGGCTTCGCAACAGCATTATTACTAGCGCTCCTAGCGAGAGGAATCGTGAAAAACACATTCAGGAGATATGGATTTCATGCTATTTTGACATAAAACTAATTAAAATGTTTCAGACAATTTTTGAAAATTATTGTTAAAGCTATGAAATTCTACTAAAAAATAAAAATAAATTATAAATAAAATAAAAAAAAATAAATGTGTGACGCCACACATGGCCTGACCCCCTCCCCCTGTCACAAACTGTCACACTTTCTTAAACCCCCCCTTCCCCCTGGAGCGTGACGTACTTTATGGACGGCCCCTAACTTCGTAATGGTTGTCAAATTCCAGGGTGAGTCCGGTCGAAATTTTTGCCGACACCGCAAAAGTTTATGGAAGAAAAGAGCACAGAACTGAGGTTTAGGCGATCAAGCGTTTATCGGAAGAGACGTTCAGAGTCAAGGGCAGCAACAGAAAGGCGCTCTTGCCACCTCCGATCAGCTGTCCTTGTTTTTGCCTCGGATATAAAAACTCTCTTGATGACCGTCTCACTTTGACAACAGCACTCCTCCACGCTTCTTGACAAACACTCTCCTATTATTACCAAATTCGAATCTCAACGAAACAATCATTGGTACAATTCCTACCCCAAGGCCTTCACATCTTTCCGAAGACGCCTTGAGCGCACAAATAGACAAACCCATGATCCTCAACTGCTCTCTGTCCTAAATTCTGCAACAGATAAATGCCATCACCTTTTGGCTACTGCTAAAAGGAGGTTTTACACCTCATTAATTAATTCCCGATCCTCTAATCCTCGCCTTATCTAGAAAATCATAAACCAACTCCTCCATCAGAACTCCCCAGTCCACTTCTTCCATCTTCCATCTTTCTTCCATCTTCTTCAATAGCCTAGGTGAGTCCTACTGTTCTTTGTTCTCCAGCAAAATGACTACTCTCTGTCACTCGCTTCAATCACTCCTGTCTAAAGCTACCTTCAATTCACCCTCGGATGCATCCTCCTCTACTCATGACTCTCCACCTGGATCATCATTATTTGTCTTCCAAACGACATCAGAGACTGAAATTTCACATTACAAATATACAATCCCTTCTAAATAAGCTGTGCGAACCCGATCTTACGCCTTCCGCCTCATAAAAAGACCATGTACCTATCCTTGTCCCACCAACACCAAAATAATCAAAATCTCCTTATCTAATGGTAATTTCCCCCTTCCTTTCAAACCCCTCTTAGTCACTCCTTTTCTCAAAATCATTACTTGATAAAAAATTCCTCTCAATCTACCGACCTGTATGATGTATCTAACCTATCATTCATCTCCAAACTAATAATTGACAAAATAATTATCTAGCAATCAATGATTGCCTAATTTCCAACTCACTCCTCAACCCACAATAGTCTGGTTACATGCACGAAGCGCCATTCAGCTGAATCCCTCCTCACTTCCCTCTACAATTAACTTGTGTCTGCCATCTCTCATCAACAGGATTCCTGTCTCTGCCTCCTTACATTTCAGCAGCCTTCGATACTATTAATCACAACGTCTTACAACAAAGACATAATATGAACCTGGTTCTGTTTCACTGTACTGTTCTCCTCTGGATTCAATCCTATATCTCGTCCCGCTCTTTCTCCGTTAAAACACCAGAATCCTCATCCTAATCATGCCCTCTAACCTGTGGTGTTCCTCAAGGTACTGTTGTTGAACCTCTTTTGTTAATCATTTACATTTCTCGCTCATTCAAGCATCCTCAGTTGACAGTTGACCATCACCTATATGCTGACCACATACAATTATTCATCTTGTTCCCTCCAAACAGTTTCTCTACCTCGATAGATCACCTACTTCAAGTGCATGGTTTCTCGAATCTCCTCCTGGATGACATAAAATTTTATGTGTCTGATTCCTTCTGAAACCATTAGCTTTTAAGAAGAAATTACCCATATCTTCATCAGTTCTATTGTTTCACATACATCCGCAATTTCCGCAGAATCAGCCCTATGCTCGACTCTAAAACTGTATCTACGGTCGCTATATTCATAATCCATGCTAAACATGACTGTTGCAACTCTCTCTACCTGAATATTAACGCCACACAAATAAACGCCTTCAAGCTATCTAGAATGCACTCGTTCGCGCTGTCACTAAACTCTCAAGCACCACCACACCACTCCTGTCCTCAAAAAACTCAACAGGCTTAAAACCTGAACGAATAGAATGTAAAGCCATATCACTGAACTACAATACTCTTCAATCCTCCCATCCCCCTATCTCCATCAGTTGTTCACGGACCAACCACAGTGAACCACTACGCTCCTCCTCTGGCCTTGCACTTCTCCACCCTTCCATCACCTCATCACTAAAAGTTGCAAATCGCTCCATAGCCATAGCTGTTCCGCCTCTGGATCAAACTCCCGCCAGAATTACGCCAAATATTCTATCCATCGTACGAACTAACCAAAACTTCACCTCTTGCTTTGAACAGGTCTTTCACTCAAAACTGAAAACACTGCTTTTCACAAATCCTATCCCGATTCATCCTCTCCTACCCGTCTCGCAGTGTTTAATCTACTCCCCTTGCTGTCGGGGGAATCTAGGGTTCTGGGGGGGCATCCTACATATTTTAAAAGTTGACGACCGGGGGTGGGGGTAGTCACGAGTATTTTCTAAAGCAAGAATTTTTCCGGTATCCACAACAACAACTTGATAACGGGGGCTAGTAACGATAATTTCCCAAGAATTTTTTTGAAGGGGGCTAGTAATGAGAGTTTTCAACCTACAATTTTCCCTCACAACACGGGAGTAGACGATAAATCCTGGGGGGGAATTACCCCTAAATTTCACACTTTCTGTACAAAATTTCATCTCTTTCATTTTTCTGGGGGGAACTCGATCCTGGGGGAACTCCCCCCCCCAAGAGCCGTCTAGATTAAACACTGCCCGTCTCGCCATTTAAATTCTAAACACCATCCACTTTAGCCGTCTGACTGTCTGTCTGCCTGCCTGTTTGGATCTTGATCTGGAACCGATGTTTACAAATCCCCGCGATTCAATCGTCTTTGCCTTGACTAAGTCCTTGAGAATCGGCTGTTTCTCGCGATTTCGAGGCTGGATCTGGAATTACTAGCCCTCTCACCTCCGAAGTTCCGGAAACGCCTTACGACTCTCCTTTTCGCTGGCCCAGGCAATGACAGCGCTGCTTATTTTGAGCGGCGCAATAAACATGCTCAATTCCATTAGGCCTACATTCGCTCTTTTGGCGTTGTAACATAGACCAAATTGAAAGCAATTGAAGCAGTCACCCTGCTCAGAAAGCTACATTACCTTTAATGAGCAAGCCGATTTCTTTGGCGGTTTTATTTGAAATTATTTGTATGACATTGTGCTTTTCTAATCAAAAGTTTCTGGACAAAGTTGGAATTTGTATGAATTCTGATAAGCACGGCTTTTGACGTGTGATAAGCACTTCAAAACATATACTTGAGCAGATGTGAAAATCTGTAGGCTTACATAATTTTGGGGTACAGATTCTTTGCCTTTTTTGAGGGAGGCCACAATGAAGACTTTGAGGGGACAGTTCCCCTCTGTACCACAGTGATTTACGGCACTCTACTGGAGTAAAATGTTTATGCTATTGTCGTCGTAGCCCAGATACCGTGCTGACTGCATAGATGAATGTCGTCATCCTCCTGTTGTACCCTCTCTCCCAAAGCAGTTATGAGCTTAGTCAGTTCGGCTGTGTACACCAGGTGTGCAAAGAAGCAGCCCGGATACTGTGCTGTCTGAGTCTAAGGTCATTATATCTGTCTGTCTAACCAGGAAGGGTCGAAAGAGTACATGGGCCCAGTGCATATTTTAACGGATTTAGACTACTGGGACAATCTGCTACTCTACTTTCAGTGTTATTGGAAATTAACATTCAAAGTAGAGTATTACAGGGACAAATCACCAAAACTACTCGGACATATCCTAAAACTACTGGGGCATATCCATTTGTCCTATTAGTTATACAGTTAAAATATGCACTGCACGGGCCATCCTCCAATTTCAGATGAATTTCCAGAACTAATTGCTATAAGCCTATAAAAGCTATTGTATCTACAAAGGCCTATGACTGTATTACACTGAGTCAGAGAATTCAACAATAACTTTCGAGTTTGTTAGAGCCAGCCACCATTTAGTTAGCGCATAATGTCACAGTATATAATTTCTGGCATAAATGAAAAGCCTTTTCAAATACTGTTAACCGTCATTCTGACTTGCTGTCATTTTCTCCAAAGTAGATAATTATAAAAACATCAAACAGTAAAAGAATTAAACCAATGCTGCAATAAGCAGTCACCGTTACAAATAAAAAATTAATATAAGGTACTGAAATTAATCAATATACAATGAAAAAATCAATGTGGGTGATCTGTGATGCCTATAGAATTGCTATTTCCTTCATAAGGCGGCAACATATGATTTCTTAGAAATGAAAATTGAAATTAATTTTTAACTGTTGGATGCTTTTCAATCGTGACACAAAAAGAATATAAGCTGATAAATTCATCAAGAAGAGTATTGCCATGGTTGGAGCAGTGCTTCCTGCTTCATTTCAAACAATTCAATGTATAACCCACATCCATAAGGTCATGTCATAAACGAACCCCATCTCAATTGATTACACCGAGTTGAAAGAGATGATTTCAGCAGTCACAACCTTCGTGAACCGGTCGTTAACATCGCTATGTTAATAGAGTCATGGAGGCAAAAACCTCCTGAAGTATTCATTGTGCCATTTAATGAGGCAGATCTGATATTAAGGTTGCCAATTGTCTATCCGAATCAGATAGCTGTATTCTAGCATGCCATCTTAGGTGCTTGGTCAGTGTAGCTTTCCTTCTAAAAGTTTTACTACACAAATGGCATATGTATGGCTTTTCCTTTGTGTGTGCTTTCATGTGCTCTGTTAGACTGCCAGACTGTGTGAATAATTTCAGACATAACTGGCATTTGTATGGTCTTTCTCCAGTATGGGTTCGCATGTGACAATTCAGGCTACTACTATTGGCAAACGTTTTCTTACATAGCTGGCATATATATGGATTCTCTCCAGTATGGGTTCTCATGTCACGATTCAGAGTATCTCTTCTGGCAAATAATTTCTGACATAGCTGGCATTTGTATGGTTTTTCTCCAGTATGGGTTTTCATGTGACGATTCAGCTTACTACTTTCGGCAAACTCTTTTTGACATAGCTGGCATTTGTATGGTTTATCTCCAGTATGGGTTCGCATGTGACAATTCAGGCTACTACTATTGGCCAACGCTTTCTGACATAGCTGGCATTTGTATGGTTTATCTCCAGTATGGGTTCTCATGTGACAATTCAGGTTACTACTTTTGGAAAACGCTTTCGGACATAGCTGGCAATTGTATTGTCGTTCTCCAGTATGTGTTCTCATGTGACAATTCAGAATATAACCTACGGCAAATGAATTCTGACATAGCTGGCAGTTGTATGGCTTCTCTCCAGTATGGGTTCTCATGTGACGAGTCAGAGAATTACCTCTGACAAATAATTTCTGACATAACTGACATTTGAATGGTTTATCTCCAGTATCGGTTCTCTTGTAATTCTTCACAGTGCTACCTTCGGCAAATGATTTGTGAAACGGCTGGCTTACGTAGGATTTTTCTTCTCCATTGTGACTTTTCATTGGCCTTTGTGAGGGCAGCGCCCCGGAAATGATTTTTGACTTACAATACATGTGTAGTGTTTGCTTCTTTACAAGTTTTCATGTGGGACTTCATATTACTCTCCGGAAATGACTGTAAGCATAACTGACATTTGAAAGCTTTTCTCTTTATGGGTTTTGATGTGGCTCGTCACATTAGAACTATCTGTAAATGAGTTCTCACATAAATTGCTTTTGTATGGTTTTCTCCGGTGTCTTCCTATGCACTTCAATGCTCTGTTAAGGACTCCAAGGCTTTCCCCTGTGTGAGTTTTAATCTGTCTCTTCAAATTATAATATTGTCGATATGATAAACGACACAACTGGCATTGGCATAGTCTTGAGACTTCTCTCTAGTTTAGGATCTCAGGATTGTTTAGCAAAATTGGTTACAAAACAACAGAAATAGGGTTATCTACATATTCTGTCTCTATGTGAGGTCGTCTTTCATATCCTGATAAGATGTTACGAAAGGAATAATTTTTTCTATACGGTGATAGCACTTTATTCCGTTAAGGGACTGTAAAAAAGAACAAATATGCCATTGTCACGTAAAATTTAAAATGAATTCTTCCAAATACTTAAATAATTGTGTCACATTAACTTGCACTTTACAGTCTTTACTTGTAACTCAATGTAACGAAAAACTTCGAAAATGTTTAGTGCCCCCAAAAGTCTCGTCAGGGTGGCAAAGCCAGGCTCCTCAGATCGTTCCCACGACAGGACAAAATCGGGATGGTCAAGTCGAGGCAGTTGCTTCTAGCAAAATAATTATATTCTTCTATTCTATTCTTCCTGTAATCCAGCGGCTGCCAGTTTATTTGAAATAGAGAAGGAATTACGAGCCCTGCTCTGTCCGTGTTCACATTGATGGCGAATAGCTAAAGGTACAATAGAGAGCCAGGCAGTAAGTTTAGAATCCCTCTGCTCAGGTTAGAGTACATTCTAATGAAAACTAAAGTGCTGAAAGACCTGTATAACTTGATTTATTATCGAACGATAACTTAATTTTGACAACGGTAGGTTTGAAATCTTCCTCTATTAATGTCGCTAAAACAATGACGTCATCGTTAGTTGCACTCCAACGACCACTAATGTTTAGAGATTCCTTGGTCATTGGTTGTTCTCTATAAAACGGTTACATGCAAGACATTGTAAATGGTGATAAACAGTAACTGATAATTATATGGCAATGCATGTAACAGGTAAAATTGCACCTGTCTTTCTTGCTTGTGGTTTCATGGAAGGATGGGGTGGAAGTTTAGAGTGGTTGCAGCTGCCTGTTTGGCGGAAGCAATCCTTCGGTTGGAAGCTTAGAAGGGATGAGTGCGTAGACAGTGGGTGGCGAAAATCTACCCATCCTTCTTTCATCATGTGTAGCCTATAAAAGTGGCTGATATGTGAACTATGGAGTTCAGTTCCGGAGTGAAACACGCAATGCGTCCTCCTTGGTCCTCTCCGGAGTCCGAGGTAACAAAGAAACGAAGTCACACTGGAAAGCTGTGTGAAATCAAGTTAGGTTTTATCCATGGTGTTGCAAAGTATTGATTTAAGCAATCAATTGCATCGTCTTGATTAGGCCTACATACAGTATTTCTCTGATGATCCAACTCTCTGCAGCAAATGCTCATTACCAATAACATAGGCCCTATAGGCAGAGAACGTCTCACAAGAAACATTTTTCATATTGTACTTTTTAAGCACCCGAGTGTAAAGACGTTAAAAACTGCCATGAAATATAAATAGCCAATAACCCAAAACAGTAAACATGAGAATAGGAGGACATTTTCCAGGTTTTTAGCCTTGCATGGCGGGCAGAGTAGGGGAGAATGGCCTGCATTGGTACATGTCCTGCATTGGGACAGTGGTGGTATCTAAGCCGTGGTTATATATTATCGCGTGTGGCGTCGCCCAGCGAACGTATTTTTAATGTAGAGAATGATCAGGCGTCTTATGCTGCGAATTAAAAAGCTTTTCACAGAGATACTGCAAAATCTTCATTTTCAGGCTAAAAAAGTAAATTTTTACTCCTACAGTCTCAGTCAATGCATTAAATATCTGGTGCGAATTTAGCCAAAAATTTTGGTGAACTATTTAGGACAGTATATTGCGAAGCATATGGTGAAATTTAGAGGTCATACGAATATAACCTTTTGTATTATCTGAAAAATAGGTCAACGGCTATTGATGGCCTGCATTGGGACATGCACTCATGGCCTGCATTGGGACATGCACTCATGGCCTGCATTGGGACAGACGCAAAAGTCACCCAGTACAGGCTCTTTGTAGAAAAGTAAACTTAATAGTTTTGCTGAATATTTTATGACTTGAGTAGACGTATATTTTGTAACAACAAAATATACATACTGCAAATAACACCAATTTTATGCATTAACATGTAACATGTGTCCCAATGCAGGACACGAAAAAATGTAAAAAGTGTCCCAACGCAGGACACGAACCCGTACTAATATTAAGTTTTGGATCTGAGGTAGCTAGGGACAAAATAATAATAATTTACTGTATATTTTGTGAAACAGAATATCATCTTCAACTGCAATATAATCTGTTACACTCTATTGTGTATGATTAGAACAGGATCAGGTGCTTGATCCAATGCTCCCCATGCAGTGTCCCAATGCAGGCCATAGTGGCCTGCATTGGGACGATTTTTACCAGTGAGGAAAATACTAAATTTTCATGGTTTATTCATGCAATAATGTTGCAGTATATATCACATTCGATTAATTAAACGTTGCTGTTTCTGATAATGACAATAAAATATATGTACTGCAACTAACACCAATTATATGCATTAAAATGTAAAAACTGTCCCAATGCAGGCCACTCTCCCCTACTTGAGGCCAGAAAGGAGGACATAATCCTCCTTTTGCCGGACGTCTGGCAACCCTACGTCTAACCCGCTCCTTCTGCACCCTTGCACTTCTCCGCCTTTCCGTCATCTCATCACTAGAAGTTGGAAATCACTCCATAGCCATAGCTGTTCTGCTTGTCTTGAACAAATCCCCCCACCATTACGCCAAATATCCGATCCATCCTACCAACTCCTCAAAACTTCACCTCTTTGTTTGACGGTACAGGTCTATACCCAAAACTGAAAACACTGCTTTTTCACAAATTTTATCCCGATTCCTCCTCTTCTTCACACCCCCGCTTGCCTCGCTAATTTCAACATTATCCACTTTAGCCGTCTGTCTGCCTGCCTGCCTGCCTGCTCCTTTGGATCTTGACCTGGAACCGATGTTTACACATCCCCACGTATCGATCGACTTTTCTTTGACTAAGTTCCTGAGAATCGGCTGTTTCTCGCGACTTCGAGACTGCGCCTGAATTACTAGCCTTCTCACCTCTCTACTCCCTAGTTCCGGAAACGCCTTGACTTTCTCTGGCCACAGGCACCGACGCCTGTTGAGAGCGCTGCTTATATTGAACCGCGTTATATAAATGTTCTATTACGTTATGATCTATGGGCGCTGGAGAAATCACGAGATTACGATTTTGATTATGAAAATAACGTATTATAAAGCGGCGAAAAGTGTGACTAACGGCGTCAAGCGTTAAGTCCATCCATCTCTAGGCTACTTCTCTGGGTAAGAAACAATCATCCAATTATTATTATTATTATTTATTATTTATTGCAACAGGAAACAGAACAGATGACAGTACACATCATGACAGAAAACAGATCAGTCACTGCGCAACAGGAAGCCAGGAAAAAGCTAAAAGCATATGAGCCATTCTCTGAACTTAGACCTAATTGAAAGCAATAATGAAGCGTCACCCTGCTCAGAAAGTCACATTATCTCTTATCGGACTGCCGATTTCTTCTGTGGTTTTATTTTAAATAATTTGTATATGCTTCTCCAATCACGAGATTCTAGACAAAGTTGGAATTGGTATGAATTCTGATAAGCGCTAAGTATAAGGTCATTATCGTTGTCCGTCTATCCAGGAAGGGTCGAAGCAGAACACGAGTCGTTACCCAATTTAAAAGACTTTCCAAAACTAATTGTTAAAATAGCTATTGTATCTACAAACTTACAAAGGCCTAGGGCAGTATGACACTGCGACACGTATACAACAATAACTTTTATTTTTTAGCGCCAACAAACAACCATTTAATTATCACATAATGCCGAAGCATGTACACTTCTAGCATAAATGAAGTCTTTTTGTTCAGGCATGCTATGAAATTTTATCAAAGCAGATAACAAAACATCAAACAGAAAAAAAATTAAATCAATTCTGCAATAAGCAAATAGCCATCAGAAGTTATAAACAAACATTTAACGAATAGGCCTAATTAAAAATTAATATAAGATACTGAAATTAATCAATATGCTATGAAAATCAAGTTCGAAGTGAGCCATGTGATGCCTAGAATTGTAGTTTCCTTCAAAACACTGTAATAAGTGATTTCATAGAAATGAAATAGAAAGCAGTTTGTAACTGTTTGATACTTTTGTAATCCTGACACCAAATCAACATAGGCCGATAAATTCATCAGGTAGAGTATTGCCATGGTTGAAACAGTGTTCACTAAATACCTTCCTAATTTGAAACAATTGACCAAATATCCACAAGGTCATGTCATAAACGGTCTTCATCATCTTTCGACAAGGCCTACATTTTGTTGAAAGAGATACTTTCACCAGTCACAGCCATCTCGAACAGGTCATAGACATCCATACGATAATACAGCCATGTAGGAATAAATCTCCTGACATAATGCTTGCACCAATTAATGAAGCAGATCTGATATTAAGGTTGTTATATACCTCTCTCAATCAGATAGATTTACTACAGCATGCCATCTTAGGTGCATTTTAAGTCTATCTTTCCTTCTAAATGTGTTACTGCACAAATGGCATATGTATGCCTCTTCTCTTCTGTGTGCTTTCATGTGCATTGCTAGAGTGCCAGACTGTGTGAATAATTTCATACAAAAGTGACACATGTATGGTTTCTCTCCAGTATGCGTTCTCAAGTGACATTTCAGGTGACAACTTTCGGAAAAAGATTTCTGACAAAGCTGGCATTTGTATGGTTTCTCTCCAGTATGTGTTCTCATATGACAATTCAGGTGGCCACTTTCGGCAAATGATTTCTTACAGAGCTGGCATTTGTATGGTTTCTCTCCAGTATGGGTTCTCATGTGACGATTCAGAGTACAACCTCTGGTAAATGATTTCTGACATAGCTGACATTTGAATGGTTTTTCTCCAGTGTGGGCTCTCATATGACATTTCAGGTGACCACTTTCGGCAAATGATTTCTGACATAGCTGGCATTTGTACTGTCTTTCTCCCGTATGAGTTCTCATATGATGTTGTAGATTTCCACCTTCGGCAAATGATTTCTGACATAGCAGGCATATGTGTGGTTTGTCTCTAGTATGGGTTCTCATATGACCAGTCAGAGTACTACCTGTGCTAAATGATTTCTGGCATAACTGGCACTTGTATGGTTTTTCTCCAGTATGGTTTCTCGTATGACGATTCAGGTTACTACTTTCGGCAAACGCTTTCTGGCATAGCTGGCATTTGTATGGTTTATCTCCAGTATGAGTTCTCCGGTGACGATTCAGAGAACTACCTACAGCAAATGATTTTGGACATAGCCGGCAATTGTATCGTCTTTCTCCAGTATGGATTCTCATATGATGAGTCACAGTACCACCTCTGGTAAATGATTTCTGACATAACTGGCATTTGTATGGTTTCTCTCCAGTATGGGCTCTCATATGACGAGTCAAAGAACTACCTTCAGTAAATGACTTCTGACATAACCTGCATTTGTATGGTTTTTCTCCAGTATGGGCTCTCGTGTGACAATTCATTGTATTACTTACGGAAAATGATTTCGGACATCGCATGCATTTGTATGGTTTTTCTCCAGTATGAGTTCTCATGTGACAGTTCAGATTACTACATTCGGCAAACGCTTTCTGACATAGCTGGCATTTGTATGGTTTCTCTCCAGTATGGGTTCTCATGTGAGAATTTAGAGTATTACCTACAGCAAATGATTTCTGACATAACTGGCATTTGTATGGTTTTTCTCCAGTATGGGTTCTCATATGACGAGTGAAAGAACTACCTTCGGTAAATGACTTCTGACATAACTTGCATTTATATGGCTTCTCACCAGTATGGGTTCTCATATGAAGAGTCAGAGTACCTTCCCAAAATGAATTCTGACATAGCTGACATTTGTACAGTTTATTTGCAGTATCGGTTCTCTTGTAATTCTTCCAAGTACTACCTTCGTCCAATGATTTCTTACACAGTTGGCTTATGTAGGGGTTTGCTCCTCCATTCTGGCTTCTCATTGGTCTTTGTGAGGACAGCGCCCCGGAAATTATTTCTGACTTACTATACATGTGTAGTGTTTCCTTTTTTTCGTGTGGGACAATATAATACTAGTCTCTGCAAATGATTCTAGGCATAACTGACATTTGAATGTTTTTCTCTTTATGGGTTTTGATGTGTCTAGTCACATTCGAACTATATGTGTGTAAATGAGTTCTCACATAAAACGCATTTGTATGGTGTTCCACAGTATGGGGCCAGTGGCTGCCTATGCACTTCAATCCTCTGTAAATGACTCCAAGGCTTTCCTCTGTTTGCGTTTTTATCTGTCTCTTCAGATTACTACATTGTGGATATGACGTCGGGCATAACTAGCATTGGCATAGTCTTGTGTGACTTCTCTCCAGTATTGGATCTCCTGATTCTTTACTAAAATCGGCTACAAAACAACAGATAAAGAGTTTCCGGCATATTCTTTCTTTATGTGAGGTCGTGTTTCAAATCTTGATCAGCTGTGCTACGATAGGAATAATTATTTCTATCCGGTGATGGCACTTATTCCGCAAAGGGACTCTTAAAAAAGAAGAAAATATGCCATGTAACATTTGAAATGAATTCTTTCAGATATTTAAATGATTGTATCATATTAACTAGCACTTTACTTGCTTCTATTAAAATATATTCTTCCAGTAATACGGAGGCTGCCAGTTTTATTTTGAAACAGAGAAAGAATTGCGAGCCCTGCACCACGTGTTCACAATGACGACGAATAGCTAACGGTAAGCTACAATATAGTTGAGCCCGACCGTAAGTTTAGAAACTCTGCTCAATAAGGGTACATTCAGTGGTTAAAGTGGTTTGGGTGAGCAGTGGGAACTCCAACATTTGAGTTGACTTGACAGTAGACAGGGCCATCCTCCGCCAACGCAACGAATCGATAATAACATTTCAGAAACCAATAACATTAATATATTAAATTAATATATTAATGTTATTAATTATATTAATTATATATAAATATACATATATATTAATATATTAATTATATAAATATATATATATATATATATATAACCTAATAAGTAATGGTATCAGTTTTTAAGGAACTACAAAATTCTAAAAGAGAAAAGCAGGGACATTTTGATTCAGTCAATGATGGGCATTACACATGAAAAACCTTGCATGCTGGCCCTCCGGATAGATACATACATGTACAGTTGTACACAATGTAAATACCAAAATACGTTCAATAATTTCACAAAGCAAAACTAATACCATAACTTGAATCACGGAATAAGTGCAGTCACAAAAATGCAGTCACAACATTTTAGGATACAAAGGACTTCTGTGATGTGCAATAAACAAGATATTTTTATATCATGCACTCAGAAAAATATAGGAAGAACACTGAAGCAATGTCAACTAATCAAAGATGGAAAAGGTTCCTTTAATTTTGCAAACCTCCTTTTGCCCCTAACATAACAGATGCACCATCTACCCCAAGTCCAATGAAGCATTCTGCATGACAGCCATAACACTTCAGTATAGCAGAAGTTATCCCAAAGTACAACAAATATACACAACCAGACAAGAAATTCTGTTCAAATTTGTGCTTTCAGCTATCAAAACAGAAAACAAAGGTTTCCATTTATCCACTCAGCTTAAAGTTTTGTTTTCATTCCAGAATTTTTTCGGCTTGGCCCAAAACCTTAAACTGCCTTGCACACTTAACAGCCCAAATAATTAAATACAAAAATTAAAAATATTACGACAAAAGAACAAAAATTAGAAATAATATTAAAACTAAATATAGACAGCCTATACAAAAAGTTTTCAGAGTACAATAAATTAGTTACATCAAATGCATGGGTATTTTAAAAACAGGGCTCCACCATGAGGAAGACAGAAGGAATAATGAAGCCTCTGAATTGTTTAAATTTGAACTGAAGAGCCTCGTCCCTGTGTAAATTTGTCACTGTTTGTGGCTAACCCGCTAAAGCTTAGTCTTAACTTTTGACAAATTTTAATATTAAGCACCAACAACCAAGTTGCTATCTAATCCGAAATCGCATACATTCTAATTCCCAAACGTGACTACAAAATTAGTTTAGCTGTACAAATCTAAACCAAAATCTAAACCGCTAATGTAGAGGATGGAGTATGTTCCTCCTGTAGACCGCTCATGCGTGGTTCTGTTCAGTGGCCATGAACCGTGGTTGGATCCTCTCAGGGGTGCTGAGAAGATTTGTACAGCTAAGCTAATTTTGTACTCACGTTTTCAAGTTGTGTGCATGCATTTCAGCCTGCAGTATCACTCCAGAATTTTGATTTTGGCGGCTGGTTGATTGCACAGAACGGTCGTCCTAGTTTGCCTTTCTTGGCAATAAATACCTTTTCATTCTTACTGAAATTTGAAACTAGTAATTATCTGCCGTCTAGGACTCTAGGGTCTACTACGGTCTTAGTCCCTCTATCAATCCACCACCTAAATTTCAATCTAATGTCATGTTGTCCACACGTGGAGAACCAAACACAAAAGAAATTAAAACTCGCCGCGCAAACGGTTCTAGCCCCACCAGGTGCCCGCTACTGACCAGCCTGACTAGCCTGGCACAGTAGCGGGCACCTGGTGGCGTGGTGGGTCCGCACACCATTTTCAACCAATGACTTCCAATATAATTCGGTCGTTAATCTGCCGTCCTGCGAAGCAGTGCGAAAGATATTTACAAGCGAAGAGCGAACGCACTGAAATAGTTAATTATAGAGTCTTCTGCAATTAGAGTTCTGACTCAGCTATAGTTACCGAGCACCCGGAGCGGACGTTCCGAATAAGAATTTAACTGGAACGCATGCGTTCCCAGCGTTCCATTGCATGGTGAGCAGTAGGAACGCTAGCAACGAATTTCGAGAGCAGTGGGAACGCCGTTCCCACGCGTTCCCACCCACTTTAACCTCTGGGTACATTCTAGCGATAACTAAAATGTTGATAGACCTGTATACCTCGACTCATTATCGAACGACGACTTAATTTCTGAAAGGTAGATTTGAAATCATTCTTTATAATAGCGCTCAAATTAATGACGTAATCGTTAATGGTGTACTTTAGCACGGAGATTTTATTGTGTGTAAGAGGTGATAACAGTACTGGACAATTTCAAAGATGAAAGGCTGTTTGTGCAGTCTTCGCTATCAAAATATGAAGTTGTAGTTAAAAGAAATTTATAATTATTCGCAATATTTATGATTTCGGGCCCGAAATGTGCAGACAAAAAGTTTCCTTAAAACATGCTCTTGCGTAGGCCTATACCATGCGCAAACCTAGTTAGACCTATTTTAATTTTGGAGACTTTGCGAGTAATTAATCTGTGGTCTCCATAGTTTAACAAATCTTGGTTAAAACTGTAAAGGCGGTCGAAAGAAGATGAAAACGCAGGAGGATAACTTCCCGCATCAATTTCAATTTCTTTCAATGATAGAGTAAAATCGTAAAACAATTTTAAAAGTTGAGAAAGTCTTCATTGTCACTGTGATTAGGCCCTATGCTCAGGGTATCAGCGGGCAAATTGTATAAAAGGACCTTCTATACACTAGGCAAAAATCGTAAAGGTTGCCAAATTCTAAGGTGAGTCCGGTCGAGAATCAACGATGACATTTTTGCCGACACAGGAACAGTTTACGGAAGAAAAGAGCACAGAAATGAGGTTTAGTTGATCAAGCGTTTACTAAGTTCCTTAGTCAAGGGCAGCAGCAGAAAGGGCACGCTTGCTACGTGCCGTCCTTGAGTTTTCCTCGGAATTCCTAACTCTCTTGTCATCTACTAAGCTGGTGCAACATGTCAAATTCCCCACCCACTCTCACAACCTGACCTCATCATCACTTCATCTCCCTCTAAGTTATCACCCTATATCTCTTCTTTGATACACCATTGTCCCATTTTCACACGCCTTTTACAGGCAATCTACAGTATAGCCTACACTCCGCTCTGATTCCGTTTCCAATACTTTCCGCTCATTCAGCTCAACAAACACCGAGACCTTCAAGCAAGATCTCTTCAATTTAGACCTCAGTTTAAATCCTCTACCCTCTCTTGATGACCGTCTCTCTTCCTACAACACCACTCTCCCCACCCACGCTCGGACGCTCCTTCAGAAACACTCTCCTATTATTACCAAATCTGCCTCTCACTCTAACAACCACCCTTGGTATGATTCCTTTCTTCATGACTTCTTGTCTTTCCGTCGACGGCTTCTGCGCATTTATAAACGAACCAGTCATCGTCAACTGCTCTCTGTCCTAAAATCTGCAACAGCCAAAAGATAAAACCCATCACCTTCTGGCGACGACTAAAAAGTGGTTTAAAACCTTATTAATTATTTCCCGATCCTCTAATCGTCGACCGTCTTTCCTGAAAAACTATAAGTATACCCTCTGTCTCTCTCTTCAATAAATCCTTTCCAAAACGACCCTCGATTCAACCACGGATGCTCCCTCATCTATACTTATGGCTCTCCACCATGCTCACCTCGACCCTCATATTATCTGTCTTCCAAAAAACATTAGAGACTGAAGTATCCATATATTACAATCCCTTCCAAACAATCAGTGCGAACTCGATCTTATAATAACCCCAACAACAATGGTATATGGTGCCCATATGGGCATCATATGCGATCCCATACGGTATTGATCCCTAGATTCATCTGGTTTGCACCCGAGAGCCCATATTGATTGCATATGTGAAAACCATCTGGGCTTGATATAGCATCGATATGGCATCTATATGGTAGGAGGTTATCTAAACCATATGTATGCCATATAGATTCCAGATGGTCTACCAATCTGCATTTCATATGCAATCTATATGTTGTCTATATGTAACCGACTTATCTACACCACATGTATGCCATGTAGATCCTAGATGGTTTATCAATCTGCATTTCATATGCAATCTATATGTTGTCTATATGTAACCGACTTATCTACACCACATGTATGCCATGTAGATCCTAGATGGTTTATCAATCTGCATTTCATATGCAATCTATATGTTGTCTATATGTAGATAGATAGATATTGGTTTTATTTTCTGACAGGTTGACAGACCGCAACCAGTTACAATAGAAAAATGTTAAATAATGAAATCAAAAACAAACAAAAAACCAGACAGGTGTGCAGTCAGGTGAGACTTAGGGCAAGCGTTTGTAAAGTACTCGAGGGATAAAGTTCTTCACGTCCTTAGCAGGCAGTTAACCGACTTATCTACACCATATGTTTGCCATATAGATCCTAGATGGTTTATCAATCTGCATTTCATATGCAATCTATATGTTGTCTATATTTAACCGACTTATTTACACCATATGTCTGCCATATAGATCCTAGATGGTTTATCAATCTGCATTTCATATGCAATCTATATGTTGTCTATATGTAACCGACTTATCTACACCATATGTTTGCCATTTAGATCCTAGATGGTTTACTAATCTGCATTTCATATACAATCTATATGTTGTCTATATGTAACCGACTTATCTACACCATATGTTTGCCATATAGATCCTAGATGGTTTATCAATCTGCATTTCATATGCAATCTATATGTTGTCTATATGTAACCGACTTATCTACACCATATGTTTGCCATATAGATCCTAGATGGTTTATCAATCTGCATTTCATATGCAATCTATATGTTGTCTATATGTAACCGACTTATCTACACCATATGTCTGCCATATAGATCCTAGATGATTTACCAATGTGTATTACATATTGAATCTATATGGTTTCTATATGTATCTAGTTTATCTACACCATATGTATGCCATATAGATCCCAGCTGGTTTACCAATCTGCATACCACATGGAATCTCTGAGGTGCCTATATGTAGCTAGCTTATCTAACGCCTCATGCAGGCCATAAAGATCCCAGACGGTTTACCAATCTGCATCTCAAACAGAATGCTCACCAGTAAACCATCTGTGGTCATTTAGTATCCATTTACATGCACAAGAAATCAGGACGTCTACATTATGTGCACACCATGTAGAACACAGATGGTCTGCTAATGTACTTTCCTAGTTGAATGCACATCAGTAGAACGTCTGCATTCTATAATCCTGTTAAACTTTCCATGTCAAAATATATGTATTAAACTTTATTCATGACAAATGGGCAACACAAAAGTAACACACATACAACGAAGGAGAAACAATAGAAAAATATACACATTAAATAGGAAAAAAAACAGCTCAACTAAGAAGTAAACGTCTTTCATAAACATTTGCTCTCAAGTCACTGTTACAATTTTGCAACATCTCATAGCTCTCATAAAGTATCTTCCTGTCGTTGTGCAAACAATGCATGCAGCTCAGTTAGTACGGTGTTATTACTGTAGATTAACTTGCACAATACTGCCTAACATCAATGTCAGTCGGAATCTGTAAACAACCAACATGCATAAAAATGCCAATCAATCATTTGTGTCATATACTTTCAAAATCTTCGAAAATATTGTGTTCCATGCATTTGTCAACCCTGCATGATTACTTTTGGTATATAAACACGTTAGCATGCAAAGACGATTAGTGGCTCTCAATGTGCATCAAATAAGTGCAACCAAACAATTTCATCCATGCAATCTTTAGATTTAGAGAGATAGTATTAACAGACTTGTAAAAATTTCAAATTTATTTCACTGATCCTCAGTTTAAACTGTCTTTTGCAATCAAAATGACAGGTAGTTTGCTTTTCAGCAAGGTCAGATTAATACAGGTAACTGTTATACAGCTAAAAAAAAGGTACATCTCAAACAACTTTGCAATATTAGAACTAAGTATAAAATCATTGTTGTTGCTACTATGTGATAGATAATCAATTTTATTTTACACAAGAATTATTATTATTATTATTACAAACATTTTTTATGCACACAGTAATGCGAATAGGGTGGCACGGTTAGTCAGTTGCCATGGAAGTGCAGTTAGATATCCACCTGTTTCAAAGCCAATGAGAAATGTGAGTTCTGAGACTTTTCTTGAAAGAAGAAAAGCAGTTCGAGCAATGGATAAACATTGGTAGTCAATTTCATACCCTGGAGGCATCAACACTGAATTCACGAGGGCCCATGACTGTGCTACATTAGGCTCAACCAAAGACCCGTAACCGAAGATGGCAGACTGTGGGGCAGGATGTAAGGAGAAATTAGTGGTTGAAGGTAGATAGGCGTGCTCAATGTGAGGGCTTAATAGGTCAAAACTTCACCTCTTTGATTGACGGTACAGGTCTATACCCAAAACTGAAAACACTGCTTTTCACAAATTTTATCCCTATTCCTCCTTCTCCCCCCCCACTTGCCTCGCCATTTCAATATTATAAACACCATCCACTTAAGCCGTCTGATTGTCTGCTGATTGCTCCTTGGATCTTGACCTGGTGGAACCTATGTTTACAAATCCCCGAGTATCGATCGACTTTTTTGACTAAGTCCCTGAGAATCGGCTGTTTCCCGCAACTTCGAGACTTCGCCCGGAATTACTAGCACTCTCACCTCCCTACTCCCTAGTTCCGGAAACGCCTTGACTTTCCTTTTCGCTGGCCTGTTGAGAGCGCTGCTTATATTGAGTCGCGTTATATAAATGTTCTATTAACCTACACTATGATCTATGGGCGCTGGAGAAATCACGAGATTACGATTTTGATTATGAAAATAACGTATAATAAAGCGGTGAAAAGTGTGCCTAACGGCGTCAAGCGTTTTGTAAAATGCGGCCCATATTCCAAGTCCATCCATCTCTAGGCTACTTCTCTGGGTAAGAAACAATCATCCAATGGACTGCTTATGAGCCATTCTCTGAACTTAGGCCCAATTGAAAGCAATTGAAGCGTCACCCTGCTCAGAATTTTCAGAGTCACATTATCTCTTATCGGACTGCCGATTTCTTCTGTGGTTTCATTTTAAATAATTTGTATGTGCTTCACCAATCACGAGATTCTAGACAAAGTTGGAATTTGTATGAATTCTGATAAGCGCGACCTCTGACTTGTGATAAGCACTCTAAAATGTTTCTGCAATTCTCTTTCGGATACCGTGCTCTCTGCACATATGAATGTCGTCATCGTCCTGTTGCACCCGCTCTCCCAAAGCAGTGATGAGCTTAGTCAGTTCGGCCGTGTACACCCAGAGTGCAAAAAGCAGCCCGGATACCGTGCTGTCTAAGTATAAGGTCATTATCGTTGTCCGTCTATCCAGGAAGCGTCGAAGCAGAACACGAGTCGTTACCCAATTTAAAAGAATTTCCAAAACTAATTGCTAAAATAGCTATTATATCTACAAACTTACAAAGGCCTAGGACAGTATGACACTGCGACACGTATACAACAATAACTTTTATTTTTTAGCGCCAACAAACAACCATTTAATTATCACATAATGTCGAAGCATGTACACTTCTAGCATAAATGAAGTCTTTTTGTTCAGGCATGCTATGAAATTTTATCAAAGCAGATAACAAAACATCAAACAGAAAAAAAATTAAATCAATTCTGCAATAAGCAAATAGCCATCAGAAGTTATAAACAAACATTTAACGAATAGGCCTAATTAAAAATTAATATAAGATACTGAAATTAATCAATATGCTATGAAAATCAAGTTCGAAGTGAGCCATGTGATGCCTAGAATTGTAGTTTCCTTCAAAACACTGTAATAAGTGATTTCATAGAAATGAAATAGAAAGCAGTTTGTAACTGTTTGATACTTTTGCAGGCTAATCCTGAGACCAAAACAACATAGGCCGATAAATTCATCCGGTTGAGTATTGCCATGGTTGAAACAGTGTTCACTAAATTCCTTCTTAATTTGAAACAATTGACCAAATATCCACAAGGTCATGTCATAAACGGTCTTCATCCTCATTCACCAAGGCCTACATTTTGTTGAAAGAGATACTTTCACCAGTCACAGCCATCTCGAACACGTCATAGACATCCATACGATAATACAGCCATGTAGGAATAAATCTCCTGAAGTAATGCTTGCGCCACTTAATGAAGCAGATCTGATATTAAGGTTGCTATATACCTCTCTCAATCAGATAGATTTACTACAGCATGCCATCTGAGGTGCAATTTAAGTCTATCTTTCCTTCTAAAAGCTTTACTGCACAAATGGCATATGTATGCCTCTTCTCTTCCGTGTTCCTTCATATGCATTGTTAGAGTGCCAGACTGTGTGAATAATTTCATACAAAAGTGACACATGTATGGTTTCTCTCCAGTATGCGTTCTCAAGTGACATTTCAGGTGACAACTCTCGGAAAAAGATTTCTGACAAAGATGGCATTTGTATGGTTTCTCTCCAGTATGTGTTCTCATATGACAATTCAGGTGGCCACTTTCGGCAAGTGATTTCTTACAGAGCTGGCATTTGTATGGTTTCTCTCCAGTATGGGTTCTGATGTGACGATTCAGAGTACCAACTACGGCAAATGATTTCGGACAAAGCTGACATTTGTATGGTTTTTCTCCAGTGTGGGCTCTCATATGACATTTCAGGTGACAACTTTCGGCAAATGATTTCTGACATAGCTGGCATATGTGTGGTTTGTCTCTATTATGGGTTCTCATATGTTGTTTTAGATTTCCACCTTCGAGAAATGACTTCTGACATAGGAGGCATATGTGTGGTTTGTCTCTAGTATGGGTTCTTATATGACGAGTCAGATTACTACCTCTGCTAAATGATTTCTGGCATAACTGGCACTTGTATGATTTTTCTCCAGTATGCTTTCCCATGTGACGATTCATGTTATTATTTTCGGCAAATTTGTATGGTTTATCTCCAGTATGGGTTGTCAGGTGACGACTGAAGATACTACCTACAGCAAATGATTTCGGACATAGCTGGCAATTGTATCGTCTTTCTCCAGTATGGGTTCTCATATGACGAGTCAAAGAACTATCTTCGGTAAATGACGTCTGACATAACTTGCATTTGTATGGTTTTTCTCCAGTATGGGCTCTCATGTGGCAATTCATTGTATTACTTACGGGAAATGATTTCCGGCATCGCTTGCATTTGTATGGTTTTTCTCCAGTATGAGTTCTCATGTGACAGTTCAGATTACTACATTCGGCAAACGCTTTCTGACATAGCTGGCATTTGTATGGTTTCTCTCCAGTATGGGTTGTCATGTGACAATTCAGACTATCTCTCATGGCAAATGATTTCTGACATAAGTGGCATTTATATGGTTTCTCTCCAGTATGGGTTCTTATATGACGAGTCAAAGAACTACCTTCAGTAAATGACTTCTGACATAACTTGCATTTGTATGGCTTCTCACCCGTATGGGTGCTCATATAAAGAGTCAGAGTACCTTCCGGAAATAAATTCTGACATAGCTGACATTTGTACAATTTATCTCCAGTATCTGTTCTCTTGTAATTCGTCCAACTACCTTTGGCAAATGATTTCTTACACAGTTGGCTTATGTAAGGGTTTGTTCCTCCATTCTGGCTTCTCATTTGTCTTTGTGAGGACAGCTCCCCGGAAATGATTTCTGATTTACAATACATGTGTAGTGTTTCCTGTTCCACGAGTTTTCGTGTGGGACTTTATAATGCTATTCTCTGCAAATGATTCTATAGGCATAACTGACATTTGAATATTTTTTCTCTTTATGGGTTTTGATGTGTCGCGTCACATTAGAACTATGTGTAAATGAGTTCTCACATAAATAGCATTTGTATGGTGTTCTACAGTATGGGGCTGTGCACTTCAGTCCTCTGTATATGACCTCAAGTAGTTGGTCTGTATGCTTTTTATTGGTCTCTTTGGATAACCATAATGTGTAGGCCTATATTATGATATCCGGCACAGCTGGAGTTTTTGTAACTTCTGTCTAATATTAGATCTCATGATTGTTTATTACAATTGGCTACAAAACAACAGCAGATACAGAGTTTTTTGTATATTCTGATTCTGTATCTCAGTGAGGTCGTGTTTCGTGTATCTCCACCTGCTGTGTTGCGACAGGAATATTATTTTTTCTATCCGTTTATGGCATTTATTCCCGCTAAGGGACTCTAAAAAAGAATAAAATAGCCTATGGCATGTAACATTTGAAATGAATTCTTCCATATATTTAAATGATTGTATCATATTAACTTGCACTTTTCTTTTCTTTGGTAAAATATAATTCTTCTTGTAATCCAGAGGCTGTCAGTTTAATTTGAAATAGAGAAGGAATTGCGAACCCTGTTCGTATTGACGACGAATAGCTAACGGTACGATATTGAGCCAGATAATGGCCTACCTGTATAACTTGATTCCTTATCGAAAGACAACTTCATTCCTCAACCGTAGATTTGAAATCATCCCTTATAAATTATAATGTCGCTTAAATTAATGACGTCATCGTTAATTGTGCTCTATACTTTTGCACGGAGATTTTATTGTGTGAAAGAGGTGTCAAATTCAGTCTCGAACCCGCATCGCACACTAGATATCTGAAATTTAGGGGCACCACATATAACAGGGTTTGTTTTAACATTTATACACAAAATGTGCATCGATAACTTGAAAATAATTGCAACGATGAAAGGCTGTAAGTAAGTAAGTAAATAAGTACGTAAGTAAGCAACTGCGTGCTTTATTGAACCGCCTGCAAACGCACTGCGGGAACAGCGGATAAAAACAATCTGAGAGTATTAAATCACAAAATCACAGAGTCATAACCATCAAAATAAGAAGTTGTAGTTCGAAGAAATTCATAGGCCTAGCCTAATTATTTATCATATTAATGATTTCGCGCTCGCCATGTGCTGTGAAAACTTTCCTTAACACATGTTCTTGAGTACCACGTGTAGGCCTAAATCTAGTTATTTAATTTCAGAAACTTTGCGAGTTATTAATCTGTGGTCTCAAAAGTTTATCAAATCTGGGTTAAAACTGTAAAGGAGGTTTGAAGAAGATGAGAACGCAGGATGATAACTTGCCGAAAAAATTTCCTTCAATTTGAGTGAAATCATACGCTAAAATAAAATCAAAGAAGTTGAGAAGGTCTTCAGTGTCACTGTGATTATGCTCAGGGTATCAGCGGGCAAATTGTATAAAAGGACCTTCTATACACTAGAGGCACAAATGGTAATGGTTGTAAAATTCTAGGTTAGTCCGGTCGAGAACCAACGATGACATTTTTGCCGACACAGGAACAGTTTACGGAGGAAAAGAGCACAGATACGAGGTTTAGGCGATCAAGCGTTTACAGGAAGAGAAGTCGAGAGTCAATGGCAGCAACAGAAAGGGTGCGCTTGCCAAGTGCCGTCCTTGAGTTTGCCTCGGAATTCCTAACTCTCTTGTCATCTACTAACCTGGTGCAACAATGTCAACTTCCCCACGCACTCTCTCAACCACACACTTGACTTCATCATCACTTCATCTCCCTCTAAGTTATCACCCTATATCTCTTCTTTGCTTAGTACAGTATTTATGTGATAAAAAGACACACACACCTATTAAAATAGCCCACGTATGCATCTTATAGAGGATCTACACATGCATCGACATTCACAGCCGTTGGGTAAATCAGCGTCAGTTGTGCACATCTCAATTCGTCACTTCTTATATAACTGAAGGCTATGACTGCGTCGTCTATACATATAGCTCATTTTACAGCCTACGCATATATATTTAAACATATATATTATATACTTGCCCTGTATATATATATATATTCATAATTTACGTTCATATACGTAATTACACTGAACAATACAAAGGGTTCGTGCGTCATATAAGTGCGTGGTGTGACGTCTTCTTTTATTCTTTCTCATTGTCCTTATCGTCACAGTTGATCATCTGCAACGAAGAGACGCCATCAGTCATCGCCTCCAACCTTGTTTCGGCGGCGCTTGTTGTATATAAGGGGGCGGAGGAGGTGAAAGAAGGGTATATAAACAGGTCCCGTGCCACGATCGAGGTCATCTCCAGGTCATGATACGCTTGTCCCAATGCCAAGTGTAGGTCCGGCTATATAACCGTTTCGGTTGACTGCATTCTAACTGAATGCCACCACACTATATGCCACTATTCTTTCCTTTCGTCTCGTTGATTACCGTTCCTCCTCTGATGTCTGTCTATATATATGCGCGGCTGCAGATAATAAGCCCAAGTCACTAATTAAGGCTCAGATTTTGGCTCAGATTTTGGCATGCAACGAATCTTAATAAACGACCCCCTCTGGGGTATACCTATATACATATAGCATACGTATATTCATTGGTGAATATACAGAGACGCGTAGGCTATATATATAATAAATATATAGGCGTGCCTATAATTACATGTCCGGGATGCTGGCACACGGAAAGGTCAACAATTAAGTGGGTCTCGTTACTCATGATATAATATAGCCTGTATACTTCCAGAACTTCTGCGAAGGTGTTCTCCTGATGGATTTTAATCTTTGGATTTTCGTCTAAATGTCTTCTATTTTCATGTCAGAGAGGATATTATTCATTGCGCAAAGATATAACTGCCATGTGATGTATTGCGTTGCTACGTGTGACGTCACATCGCACTTTCATATATTCTTTCCCGTTCAGAAACTCCCCCACTACCTTACATTTGGTAGTGCCAATCCCAAGCCCGGAGAAAGGAGTGCAACGTTAATTTATCTGTGTTATGACATTAAACAGCTATACTAAAAGACGCCTTTTAACTCTAACTCTCAGTTAGATGCCATAACTGCATATATATAGTAGATCCATGGAGTTGAGAAGGGGAATGGGTCAAATTAGTGTGCTTAGTACATAGATTTCAGCAAAATATACCGAAAGACTATAATAGTCCTACTTTCAGTCGGCCGTAATTTCTGATGGACTTTTTGTGCCCACGCCATTGTAGGAGCCGATTCGAAGATATGAAAATCGCCGAATTAAGAACTGATGGCCACTTTCGAATATTTTCACTTTGATTTTCCTGTTTGCTTCGTTAGTCCTTTTTCGTGTATACGACTGTCCTTTCTTCTTTTATGCGGTGTAACAATTAATATCATCAACGCTGTTCTTCCGTTCAACGCTTGCAGATTTTGCCTATAGAACCGGTGTGAAAGAAACTCAATGGTGTGTTCTCCATGCATATAGAACTCAGCAAGGATCATGCATGCATTGCATGGAACGCATGTTTATACATACGCTCATTACTAAATCACCCATGACCTTGTTACCAACTCATACAGGTCATTCTATATGACGACTGTTTTCGATGTAGAATTTTACCAGAAGTAATTCAGATTATCGCTTATATCGTTAAAAATCTGTCATCTGTATACTTGAATAAATACATGAAATAGAACATGGGTCTTTCAGTCTTCTTCGAATATCCCAATAAACAAGTTATGCGACTGCAGATTTGAAACGGACCATCAGATAGTAATAAGTGAAGCAATATGAAATCAGTACATACTACATAGTTTTTAGCCCATGATGGTGATGATGATCGTGGTGATGATGATGATGATGATGATGAGGATGATGATGATGATGGCAGTGATGATGAATAAATATGATGATGAATATGATGATGAATATGTGATGATGAAATATGAATATATGAATATGATGATGATGATGATGATGATGTTGATGATGGTAGTGATAATGATGATGATGATATGTTTTGTTTTCCCAGGTGCTGTATACCCAGTAAGTGACAAATCCTGGATGAGTCCCTTTCGATCCCAAATGGATTCTGACGCAGTACTATACGTAAACAACTTGGCAAAGTGGATTCGCGACCAAACCACACTGCAGGGCCAATTATCGCAGACCCTCACACAGAGATCAATGGACGGGACACCGCCAATTAAGATGAACTCGTATAATTATATCATGCCAATTTCTTTTTCTCAGTGTTTCCTTTAAGTAAGCTATTAGCAGTTGCTTATTCTGCCTGAGCAAATTGGTTATAGACCAAATTTAGTAAGATAGAATTTACAGTGTCCTGTTATAAGCATAGACTCGTGCGGGCAATTAGCTTGCTTCACTGTAGAGGACACAATTCGAATGGAACTTGTCTATAGTTTCCGTCAATGTGATGTTATAATGTGTTCATTTGTAGGCTATACTACAAATCATCACTAAGTCAACGTAGGTCTAATTATTAAATATAGACCAAAAACTTCTCGATGTGCGTTATTGTTATACTGATGCTTTTCACAACCAGATTTGCTATTCTATTTTAATAGGATTGCGTCATTTCAATGTAATTGCTCTATTTTTGCATTGAACCGCCATCTTCGAACAACTGCTTACTGTTTTGCGCGCATTGTTCATTGTGAAAAATAAGCCTTTCTCCAGTATTAATAAAGCTTACTTACTTGCTTAATTGGCCCTTCCGTTGCACTGGCTACAGACGCCGACAGAAGAAGCCAATTGAAGTATATAAGGTCCATATCGGAGACCACCCATGGTGCGCTGTTGCCACGGGGCGCAGCCATCAGTCTATAAACAAAGTCTAAGACTATAAACGGCCTTTGGACTTTCAGTGAAGGCATGAAATAAGACTGCGAATGATATCGAGAAACCAACTTTCTCCGCGTCCCTAAATTATAATAAAACTGAAAACTGATGCGGCGAGCGTAATTTGAAGCGTGCACAGAGTGTTCTTTTACAAGACAACCGTTAAGGCTTGCAAGGCGCGATTTTCAGGAGGGAAATTTCCCTCACTCCGCGAGTCACTCGTTTACACCAACCCTCACTAGAAGCTTCTTTTCAACTATATTATAGGCATGGGCGTCGAGAGCCAAATCTGGCCCCGGGGCAGACACCCATCAGGGCCCCTCGTTTTTATCATTAAGCCCAAGTCTGGTGTAAGCCTGAAAAAACGCTATCAAACTACATTTAACGAATAATAATAAGGGTAATAATAATAACAACAGGGCTTTTTAGTGTGCAGTTCTACACAAAAGAGCAGTTCTAAATGAATTTGTGCAGCTGTAGAAGCATTTTGTGCAGTTGAAATTAGTTTTAAAATGGTCACTGTCATCCGATTTGGAATAATTCACTATGGCTTTTAAGGGGTCATGCAGTTCTACAAATTCCTTTTAAAAGCCCTGAATAATAATAGTAAAAGTAAATGTGAAAATCAATTTCTGGTTTATCTATCTATAAAAAGTCCATCTATGACTCTAATTATAAAGAAATTTACAGAAATTTAATATGAAAATGTGATTATGTGAATGTGATAAATGATGTTTTTAAATGACATTTGTCGTATTATGATATCCAATTTCAAGAAGTGAGGATACGTCAATTGCTGTGTTGCATTGTCTATGGACTACGTCAACAACTCGCTCTGTATACTCTACCATGATCAACTCCACGTGCATCTACTATCATACTAGCAAGCTTGATTTGCTGCATCATTCGCTTTTGATTAAATTGAAAATGCAAGGCTTTGAAGGATTGTTTGTCTCTCGTTTGCGTTCCTGACTTTCACCAAACTTTCTTTCCTTTATTGAATATTGAGCTCCAGATTTCTGATGGTAATTCATCTTCTAATTCGTTATCAATTTAATGGAATTATAATTATTATAATATCAATTATTGGTAATTTGATATCAATTATTTATTGCGATGAATTACATCCAGCTGAAAGTTAAAGTATTATTTATTTTGACAATAACTCAAATTTCAATCTCAGAAATTTACATCCAGTAAACATTTTATGCCTCCCAGAAAACGAATAGGGCCTAATCAATTCTATAGATAATATTATGGGCCGACTGCTGATAAATCTCAAAATAGGCTTAACTGATAAGCAGTGTTTTTCAAATTCAAGTTACTCAACTATAACGTGGCCTAGAACTTTGCATTACGCACCCCTTAATGCAAAGTTTTTGGCCACGCATACGATTCTGGTGGATAATAGAATTCAGTCAGAAATCGAAATTTGTCTGCATCAGTTAACTTTGCATCAGCAGATAGTCCAAAACCATTCTGATGAGTGATGATCAACTTCTGTTACTGTGCTCACTCCTAAATTCTCTGACTGAGCAGCTGAGACAGTTATAAGTTTCACAGTTATTAAATCGTTTTCGTTAACAACAATGCTAACCTTTTCAGTCCCATTTCCACCGACCACCGTCACATTCGTTATTACATTTTGGTAAAGAAATTCAATAGATTCTGTACCTCATTTACTTCATTACCTATAGCTATACTAAATTGAAGCAATTAGACTGCATTAGGCAAAAACCACAGCTAGGTTTCTTCAGTTTGGAAAAGTTTTAGACATTTCCGGGCCCCTGCCAGGGGCCATAGAACCGGGCCCCTGGGCAGCAACCCCACCTGACCCCCCTCTCATCGGCCCTGTGATTATAGGCCAATTTTCTGTTACAGTTTGGTTTCGTTTATAAATTTGGTCTTTCGTCTTCTCGCATAATTAGCTGCAACTTTGGTTGGTGTCAGTGTTGTGCAGATTCATATTCGAAAGCTGAGCTATAAGAGTAGTCCAACCTATCGCTCCATATATAGATGCCTGCGGGTGTGTTTTGAGATATATAGCCATGTAAGAGCTAAGTATACTGAGGTTCAAGGCGGTTCAAAGAACTGCATTTCCTCTCGGAGTTCTCTGATCAGCTTCAGCTATCACTGAGGCGTCTGCAGCACTGGATCACAGATGAACCCGACATTCTGTCTGGCCACTGCAGGGGTCGTTCAGTGTGAGTCTGACGGATCTTTTAGGGCGCTTCAGAAGTTTTAAGCATTCTCATAATTTGGCAATAAAAACAATACAATACAATACAATTACCGTGACGTCAAGATTTAAAACAGCCATGACTTGTGAATTTTGTGGGAGAAATTACAAAGGTGTTGTGTGTTATGCCGCGCACAGCTGTTTCTCTCTGACAGGTTATCTCTCTTTGCCTCTATCAATCTGTATGTCTATCTGTTTGCTTCTGTTTGTCTGTCTGTCTGCGCGTCTCTGTTTGCATCTTCATATCTCTTCTTCCTCATCGTCTGTCTGAATTGTGTTGATGTCTAGTTGTCCGGCTGTATGTCTGTGTCAGACTGTGTGTCTGCCTCTCTGTCGCTGCATCTTTAAATCGCTATTTCGTCATTGTCTGTCTCGATTGTGTTTATGACTATAGTGGCCCATCTGACATCTGTTTGTTGTGTGTCGGACTGTCGGCCTATCTGTCTGTATGTTTCTATTTCTGTCTGTGTGTCTTTCTTTCCGTCTATAGCTTCGTCATCGTTTTTTTTATCTGTCTCTCTCTCGTTCGATGTTCTGTCTGTTTGTCTCGTTCTATTTCTGTGTGCCTGTGTCTGTTAGTTAGCTGGCTCTCAGTCTGCCATGCCTCTTTCTAGGTGTGTTTGTTTGTCTGTCTATATGTTTCCAACTGGTGTATTTATCTGGAAGCGTCGTTGGTGAGAAAGTGAGGATGTTTCGCCAGCTAATTGCATCGACGGAAAAACTAAGCTGCTGCTGTTGCTGCTGCTTCTGCGTCTTTCCGTCGGCAGAATACATCGCCGGGGGTCGGCAAGTGGCCAGCGCCTCATCACTCGGGTTCGAGTCCTGCAGCAGGCAGGGAAAGAGGGAGGGAGCGAGGGAGGGACGTTGGGAGGGAGTCAGCAGGAAGGACAGATGGTATAATCTGGTCTTTCCAAAGTGACGTCTCTTGTCTGTGGCTAATGATTTATTGAAGTTATGATCTGCCCCAAGGCCTGGACTGGTAGACGGCGGATATATCAGAGGAACAGGAAACAAGAAGAGCAAGAACTGGAGACAAGAAGAACGCAGAAGACAAATAAAGAGAAGAGGCGTCGATGCCGCCGAAGGGTGACTGGTACGCATGCGCAGGCAGAACCACGGAAACCGGTCATTAGTGTTAGAGAGAGAGAGCTAGAGAGGGCTGCGATGGGAGGTTACACAAATAAGATCATCGATACACATCTTCAGATATCTAAAAACACTCCTTCACATAATCAAATCTACTCATGTGTGTTACGGTTGTTGTTGTTGCTGTTGTTGGTGATGACGATGATGGTGATGATGACGACGGCGACGACATCGAAAAAGTCGACCTATATAATGCACTAATTGCGATGAATGATGACGCCGACGACTATGATAATGACGATGATGATGCTTGCGGCGACCAGTGACCTGATGATGATGTTGACTACGACGACAACAAATGTGCAAAACAACAGTAAATGAATTTAACTTAATAAACACATTTCGTAAATCCACCAAATCATACTAACTTGTTAATTTCCCTACATATCCACCCACATAATAGATTGAAGTCGTATACGGGTCGACCAAAATGGACATCCGCATAAAAATGACTTGCTTTAGACCCTCCCTCCCTCTTGTCCGCATTTGGTCTTAGACCTAGGGCATATGCAGGTGACAGAATACGTTAGGCCTAGAGCACATGCAAGTGGTTTGTCATCTCTGGCACTGCTCTACTCTGGTTCCAGTTTCCTGACTTCCGGTTCTTTCTCTGCTAAAACCTCCAGTCACTTCTCGCAACCTCTTCCACCCACTTGTGGTGTTCCTCAAAGCTCCGTCTTATAAGCTACTTCTTTCCATCCTTTCCACTACTCCTCTGAACCATCTCATGACAACCCAGCATCACCATATCAATCTCGTTCTTAAATCACTCCATTGGCTGAAAATCCACGAGCGCAACCACTTCAAAGTTCTATCGCTAACCTACAACTTACTACAGTACTCCCAGCCAAAGCGAAAAATCTGGAGCGCCTTTGAGTAGGTTTGAAGCACCTCTAAGTAGGTTTCTTGGGGTACGCTATACAAATTTTCGAAATGATTATTGAATGGAATGAATGAATGAATGAAAGTACATTCGAAAGCTCTTCACCATCCAACCATGATCATCCCATGCACTCAACCCGATCATTCACATATCTCACGCACTCTCTCCCGTCTCGCCAGACACTACTCGCCTTAGGTTCTCCAACCGATCCCACGCTGTGACGCTGCTTCTCGATTCTGGAACGATCTTCCTTCTGAATTCTACATATTCTAAGTTCCTCCACAAATACCTCCACTCTGCCCACTCACCCACCGTCATCTGCTAGATTCCATAGTCTCAAAACGTAAACCCCACATCCTCACCCCCTCCGAAAAGTCAGGGTAGAGACTTCTGTTGGTCCTATATCAAAGTCTGCCTTATTAAATTTAAGCCAAGCGCTGTCAACAACGCCGTCTATCGAACGATCATTACGCTGCATTAACGTGCTCTTTCGGTAGATGGCGTGATGTCCCTTTCGTTTAAACATCACAATCTGTTACGTTCCATTCGCAAGATGTCGACACTTTAGAGCCACAGTCGTATCGTTATTTCATAACAGAGCGCACAAAGCACACACTGACACAGACAATTCAAAGCCGAGTCTATTTGTATTTTCGCCTTATTAATAGCGAAATGTTTCGTCACAGCCCCTTAGTAACCAGTAATCAATCAATCAATCAATCAATCAATCAATCAATCAATCAATCAATCAATCAATCCTTCAATCAATCAATCAATCAATCAATCAATCAATTATTCAATCATTCATTCATTCATTCATTTCTGAAACCATCGCAAGAGAAAAAGAACAAAAGAACCATTAACGCTCATGTGAGAAGGCCTACGGTGGCCAGTGTTTAAATCGGTCACCCAGAGGTGGCGGATCTCCGAATTTTTGCAAATCTGAAGCCAAAGCCTATTTGACGAATCTATATCAATCTCTAATCCACCAAACATTGATAGCGCAAAACATTGAAACAAGAACATGAAAAACAACAAAGTATGCATTTACGTATATTATTTATGCAAATTATGCAAGAAGCTGTTACTACCAGCTCCGTCAGTTGCGTGTTGTCCTGAGGTCCCTCTCCCATGATGCTGCTGTGGTACTTGTCCACGCCTTCGTCACCAGCAGAATTGATCATTGTTGCTCGGTTCTTGCTGGTCACCCATCTGGCTTAATAGGACGTCTTGACCGGGTCCTTCGTTCTGCTGCTCGGCTTATTGGTCATATTCCCAAATATGCCCCAGTTTCTGCCTACATGCGTGATGTATTGCACTGGCTTCCTGCCTCGCAACGCATATCCTATAGGTTAGCAGCACTAAGTCTTGTCTGGCGGTGTCTCACTGGTAGTGCTCCGTCTTACTTGTCTGATCTCTGTCGCCCGGTTTCCGACTTAGCCTCTCGTCGAGCTCTGCGCTCTTCGACTAACGGGGAGCTATTGGTCCCTCGGGCCCGCTCCTCGGTCAGACAGCGTCGAGCCTTTTCGGTTGTTGGCCCCTCCACTTGGAATGGGCTCTCGCTTATGTTGCGCTTACTGCTCCGGAATGATTTGCCTGCTTTCTACCAACTACTAAAGTCCTTTCTGTTTGGCCGTGGCTGGGCTGGGAGCGCCTCTGAGTAGGTTTCTTGAAGAGGCGCTATATAAATATCCGGAATGAATGAATGAATGCATTTATTCAAATTATGCATTTATGCAAATTATGCATTTGTAGGCCTATTTTGTATATGTTTGTGTCTAGACACTTTCTATGTCTCTTTTCGCAAATGATTTAAGACCATTCAATTCAATCCTGGATTTGTGTAGTGAGGCTGGGTGTAAATTATCACCAACGCTCGTGAATAAGCTGGTGCCCTGCGCTTAGCTTTCAAGTGGCGCTTTAGACATTTCGAGTTTGCTATTACAGCACGTTACGAAAAGCGCTACCTTTGCCAGCCTAAATGATGTTCCAAGTTATCAAGAGCAAAAGTTTATCGATAAGCAAACACTGTTCAGACAGCAAGAAGAGTCACCACTGGCAAACACCTCTTGCAGACACGAAGAGCCTATACTGACGGATTCTCATCCAGAGTTGAAAGTAGACTTCAGATTCGGAGTTGCTGGACCACGAAGCATCAGAGACGTGGAGCAGTGACAGGCGATTTGGCCCGCAACACACGAACCCCAACACCACCAAGCAGTCCCTCGCAGATGGTAGAAGGCGCTGCTTGCGGACATATGTATCAACAGCACCAGGTCTGTGAAGGACGACATTCCCTTCAGAAGCCTGACAATCAGTGGCGGCGCCAGGGGGATAGGGGGAGCCGGGGGCTTAACCCCCGAACTGCGGCTCAGCCCCCCGCCAAAATGGAAAATCACTGCAAATCACAGTAATGAGGGACAAAAGGGAAGGGCTTGGAGCTTTAGTCCCTCCACCCCCAA
>JACEVL010000041.1:599741-837241 GCA_020284085.1 Aporrectodea caliginosa
ATTGTGAACACTGACCAGTCGTCCACGCTCTTTCACTTGCTAGTATACGTACATCTATATTGGACACCTGTATGCCATTCGTACCTCAAGGACACTTCTATGTTATTCGTGCAACTAGAACACCTGCATTCCATTCGTACATCTAGGACACCTCTACGCCCAGGCTTGGATTTAGGCATGGTCACCATGTGCCAGTGCACAGGGACCCCACCACATAGGGGCTTCCACCACAAAGGCAAGACATTTTTTATTATAAAATATTTTAGTAGTGCACATAGACACAATTTAACTCAACTATTTAAGAAACAGTTAAACGGTCAGAAGTTAGTTTGTCTCGAGCGTGATGTCATGTCAAATTAGTGAAACTTTGCGTGTTTTCTTCTTCGTAAATTCAGTTACCAGATCTTCACAGTTGATCTCACGCAGAATGACAGCTTCTGTGCTCATCAGAGCATGGTTGGACAACGACTAATTGCCCATCGATGTGAGAAGTCTGTTCTTTGTCAGTTTCATTTTTGAGAATGAACATGCCACACTGCAGTTACTGACCATCAGCACCAGATACACGCGGAGTGCTATCTCCACATATTAGGAAATGATCCCTGAACTTGTTTCTGGAGTATCAGCCGATACATGAAATTCTCTCTCTCTCGTGACATCTTGAGCTTGTTCGTCCTTGAATGTGTCCACAAAGTCAACGAGCTCCACTAGCTCTCTTCCTAAAAGCATGCATCAAGGTCGTATTTATAGATCTCCACGAGATTAATTTTGATGCCGCTGCCAATAGTATAGTTCTTGCGATGAAAGCACATCCAGTTAGCGTAGGCAGACGAACCGAGACGAAATATAGCCTAAGCACTATACGCACGAGGCCGATGTTGCAAAGCAGTAGAAATAGACGTAGTAAGTTTTGTATTCGCAATTTATCTGACTGCGTCAACTCCATTTCGCGGAATAGTGTGACGATTCTGACGAGGTTGATCGAGCGGATCAAATCGCACGTTACGTTGGCGTTCTCTCTTCTGAATGTATTCTATCGTTTTGGATTTCTCGATGCCTTTTTTCTCTGCGGAATGCTATAGCCTATGGCAGGGGCGTCCATCCCTTTTTACGCCTATGAAGCATTCCCCCCCTCATGTCATCAGATTTCCCCCACGACGACCGCCCCAGGCGATTGAAAGAGAAAACTTTGATTATCAAAATTTGATTCACGATTTTACTGTTGAATTCCTTATTGCATTCTTTAACTTTTAGTTCACTAATCAAGCAACATTATGCATTATAAAATATGAAGGCTTGTACACAGACAGAGGCATACTGCCAGAGCGGCCAGACAGTACTAACATAAGTACTAAAATTACATTAGTTGCTTCTTCAGAAGTTCAGAGCAGCAGAGTGCGTAGCCAAGCGATCAATAATTTCGTCCAGTAGTAATGATAGAGTACTATTAGAGTAGCGTCTCCTGCACTGGCTAATACTGTCAGAGGTGCAAACCAGTCACCAACCATGGTTGATCTCAGTCGATTTTTCACAATGCGGAATGCGGATGCGACTCATACCTCACTCAGCTGAGCAACTGGTCACCAAAAGGTAGATCAAGATTTTGGTAAGATTGTCGATCGATCGAGTTGCTGCGCGCCTCGCCGATCTTCCTTCGGACGCCCATTTGCCCCCTCATAAACCGTATCCAGTGTTGTATAGTAAACACCAATAAGATGTACGTATGTGCTACTGAGGACCACATTTACTTTCACTTTCTCAGTTTTCTCGTCATAATGCCTGCGTGGTCTTCTTGCTTGATGAACCGGAATGTTTACATCAACATCGTAGACCGTTGCAAATCGTTGTGCTTCTGTAAATAGACTGCCATGCATGAATGTTCATTTACTCTGAGCAGTTTCAGGTTCTGACTGCAATGACGTATCAGCTGAGCAGCAACTGCCATGTCAGCAGAGGTTGATAGCAAGATTCTCGAAAGGGACCAGTAAACTAAAACATTTTCTGTAAGGTAGGCCTATGCAATCCTACAATCACCTCGAAGTCTAATCGCTTGAGTAGGTGCATGTACGATACGCCAAAATTATGAAATTGAAGACTAATCGTGAGCTCGGTCTGAGAACAGCTCAATGATTTTATTATTATTTTAAACAAAGAAAAGCACTTTTCAAATGAAAAGCACATCGATTAATTTCTGAAACGAAAAAAACTGAGTAGACGTTTAATGTAAAAAAATTTCTTTTCCCTCTGAAAAGCCAATGAAGATCTCTGCTTCATTCCCCCCATAGGATGGACGCCCCTGGCCTATGGGACTCCACAGCGGCGGTGCACACACAGGGACCTCCACCTAAGTTAATACGGCCCTGTCGATACCATTCGAACATCATAGGTCACCTGTGTGTCATGCCTTTTTCTTCATGGCCTACAATATCTCAAGACTTTTGTATTATCTAATTTGCAACTTCTTCTGTAGTGTCATTCACATGATGAATCTGCGGAATATGCATCTCAATATCTGCACAGCGCCAGTCAAGCATATAATAAAGGTGCTAATATATATATTATAGATATATAGTATATTTATACGAGATATGTTACAAAGCTCATTTCACAGACGCATTGAGAACAGTCCAGGTTATTCAATCCATTGTCTTTCGATGTGTCTATTTTAAACATCTAATCACCTTCTTGATCGGGTTACCAATGAGCATCTATTATGTTTCGCATTCGGGCGATCCTCGCTAGACCTTCTGTTCAACGCGATCCTCTGATTTCCTGATTATACAGACCTGGCTTATTCGAGGGGGAATGAGCATCTTGATAATCATAGCAACCGTTTTAGTTTCTCTTCGAATATCTTCTCCTCGTTTTATATACTAAAGAGTAAAACCAAGCAGAAGGTTTTCAGAGTGGATAAACAGGATAAACAGTCCTAATCGTAAACGTAATCGTAATCACAATATCCGGATTTCTTCAGCACCCAAAGAAGCTAAATATATCGTGGGCGCCTAATCAAAATAAAAGTGATATAAGTTTTAGTTACACGTCAAAGATCAATCGGTAAGAGGTCAATGGATATACATGTACAGTGGTGTGGAGCGGCGAGCGAGATATGAAGAGAAAGAATCGCGATAGGTCTCTTGGGTTTCAGGATAGGGTCAGCTATCCATTGTTAAATATCAATGCCAGCCAGACCTTTGCTGTTATCCATTTTTCTACCTTTCTAGCAATTTTCTATTTGTATAGGCCTATATAACGGTTTTATAACCTCATTTTCAGCTCAGAATTCTCTGCTCTCAGTAACTGAATTCTCTGCTCTCAGTAACTGAATTCTCTGCTCTCAATTACTTAATCCTCCGCTCTCAGTAACTGAATTTTCTGATCTCAGTCACTGAATTCTCTGCTCTTAATCACTGAATTCTCTGCTCTCTGTCACTGAATCCTCTGCTCTATAAGTCACTGAATTCTCTGCTCTCTGTCACTGAATCCTCTGCTCTTAATCACTGAATTCTTTGCTCTCAGTCTCTGAATTCTCTGCTCTTATAAGTCACTGAATTCAAATCAAATCAAATCAAATCTTCTTTTATTGCAACCAAATTAAAATAAAACATCATTAAACACAAAAAGGGGTACTACTTTGGCAAGCAAAGGGAAACCCAGAAGGGATAAAGGAATCCCGCTGAGTATACGGCCTCCCTAATAGTAATTACAGCAAAAAATTACCAAGATGGTCAACACAGTAAACAAATTTCTTAATCTAATGGCTGAACCCCAAAGTTCAATACAGTCAAATAATCAATTGTAAGCCTATTAGAAATAATCTACACTTCAAGCAAAATACTAGATAATTCTTAACTAAGAATTCTTTCACCTGAACCTCTCCACCTGAACTAGTTCAGGCATTTCACCTGAACCTCCACCTGAACTAGTTCAGGCATTTCACCTGAACCTCCACCTGAACCAGTTCAGGCATTTCACCTGAACCTCCTACCTGACTGGATCAGGTGAAATACCTGAAGTTCAGGCATTTCACCTGAACGTTCGACTGTCTCATTTTGGCCTGAACTAGTTCAGGTGGAATACCTGAAATTTCAGGCATGTCACCTGAACTTTTCTAAGAGTGAACTGAACTACACGCGGCTATTTACACTTTAATGAAAAATACTAATTTATAACTTGGAAGAGAGTAGTACAGTACGCAATCTCTTTTAAAGGTCAATAGATTATTGGTGAGACGTATTACCGATGGTATTTTATTCCATACCTGAGTACCATATGACTTGATAGTGAAACGTCTGGTATTAGTGTGAGCTGAAACAGGGCGGTAAGCAGAGGTGTTCCTAGTAGAGTACGAATGGATGTCAGAGACGTGCTGGAGGAAGCCCTTAAATATCGGGGGAGGAGCCCATGTTCAAGCCGATAATAGAATTCACCTATTTGGAAGTCTCTGATCTGGTCGAGTCAAAGTAATCTTAGTTCCGAAAAGGATGGGCCTGAATGTTCCCATTTCTTAATGCCTGCAACTAAACGAACAGCCCTCTTCTCTGCTCTTAATCACAGAATTCTCTGTTCTGTCACTGAATTCTCTGCTCTCAGTCTCTGAATTCTCTGCTCTCAGTCCCTGAATTATCTGCTCTCAGTCTCTGAATTATCTGCTCTAAGTAACTAAATTCTCTGCTCTTAATCACTGAATTCTCTGTTCTGTCACTGAATTCTCTGCTCTCAGTCCCTGAATTCTCTGCTCTCAGTCTCTGAATTCTCTGCTCTCAGTCCCTGAATTCTCTGCTCTCAGTCTCTGAATTCTCTGCTTCAAGTCACTGAATTCTCTGCTCTCAGTCTCTGAATTCTCTGCTCTCAGTCTCTGAATTCTCTAGCTGAATTCTCTGTTCTGTCACTGAATTCTCCGCTCTCAGTAACTGAATTCTCTGCTCTCTGTCACTGAATTCTCTGCTCTCAGTCCCTGAATTCTCTGCTCTCAATCCCTGAAATCTCTATTCTCCGTCACTGAATGTATTTATATTCCTCTGCAAATATTATTGCCACGTATGTCATAATTATATGAATGTATACAAATATACAAGGCTGACATTTGATCATGCAGCTAAGACAAATATAGCGCGCTCTTGTCACTATCGAAAAGATTGTGCCAATGCGGACGCCTCTAAACGTAGGCTAAATTTAGCCAAATTATTAAATTGGGATAAATAGTATGATATTTTGTCTTTCTATTTCATGTGTTTTCCTTAAATCACACGCTAAAAACCAGTTCCGACAGCAACCGGTGAATATATATAGCCGATTTACTCTCTGAGAATAGGCCCATACTTATATATATATGTACATACATACATACGTAAATACATATATATATATACATATACATACACACACACACATATATATATATATATATATATATATATATATATATATATATATATATATATATAGTTATATACATATAGCACCATATATGTCACCAACTCTTTTCTTTCTTAGTTGTGACCTACCTCAAGAACTTTCCTTATCTCTACATATAAATTGCTCAACGTCTTCTAACTGTTTAAGAATTAAATTGACACAGTTCTTTGAATGTTTCTCCTTTCTTCAAACACAGTTTAATAACAACAACTCAACTCTTGCCTTAAAACAACCGTACTACACTGTATTGTTCAAATTCACTGTCATCAGCAGTTTCTAAGTTTGGCGCGCTAACTGCACGTGTAGAGAATCTATCGTCAGCCAAAGTTTAGGCTACTTTAGGCCAAGCGCCCACGAGCCGACAGCGCAACTAAGGCCTAAGACTAAAACGCTTAACAATCGATACACATTATATATATATATATATATCAACCTAAGGAACACCTGTGCTCATTATATATGCAAAACATTAGTTCACATTACCTCCTTCCCTTTCTTTGGATTGAGCAAATTAAACTTAAAAATTTGCGAAATCATCAGGTACTAAATTATGCAATAAACTTAATACTATATAATACAGTAAAATAAACAATCTTATAATCTAGATAAACAATCTGCTACAACATTTAATCGTCCTTTCTTATAATTAACTTCTACATCAAAAGTTTGCAGTGCTAAAGCCCAACGCACCAGTTTAGCAGACTTAGACATAGATTCAGTCAGATAAGTTAAAGGATTGTGATCGGTAAAGATGTGAACTTTAGATCCAATTATTATCTCTTTCAACTTATTTAGAGCCCAAACAATAGCATAGGCTTCTTTCTCTACAGTTGCCCATCTCTTCTGAGTGTCAGTCAATTTCTGACTTATAAATGATACAGGGCGTTCTATTCCCTTATCATCCATCTGTGTTAAAACAGCTCCTACTGCAAAATCACTACTATCACAGTACAAATTAAAAGGTTTTCCAACATCAAAAACATATAAAACAACTTTAGAGCGTACAGCATCTTTAAGTAAATTAAATGCCTGTTGATGTCTATCAGTCCAATCAATCTTATCTGGAACATGTTTGCTTGTCAAATCAGATAGAGGCTTCGCAATCTGTGCAAAATCTTTGATAAACTGTCTATAGTAACCAAAAAATCCCAGCAATTGCTTAATTTGTTTCTTCGTTTCTGGGGTTTTCAAATTAATTAAACTTTCAATTCTATCTGGATTCATTTGAATCGTTCCAGAACCAACCACATGACCGATGAACTTTACCTCACTCTTACCAAAGATACATTTCTTTAAGTTCAGAGTAATGTTATGCAGTCTCATTTGCATTAAATATGCATCTAAATGCTGTAAATGAATCTTCCAGTCATCTGAATGCACAGCAATGTCATCTACATAGGGCTCAGCAAATTCATTTATAGGCTGTAAAACCATGTTAATTGCTTTAACAAATGTTCTTCCTGAGTTGATCATTCCGAAAGGAACACGAGTAAACTCGTACAGTCCATTGTGAGTAACAAAAGCAGTTTTCCATTGATCAGTTTGCTTAACAGGACAAGTCCAGTAAGCACTTCGACAATCAAAAATCGAGATCACATTTGATTTTCCAACTTTGTGCAAAACATCTTTTACAATCGGCATTGGATATTTACAATCCACAGTGAACGAGTTAATGTATCTGTAGTCGCAGGCAAGTCTCAGAGAACCGTCTTTCTTTTTAACAATTACCAGCGGACTTGCCATTCTGCTCGAAGATGGTTTTATAATGTTGGCTTGAAGCATTTCTTTAATTTGTCGTTCAACTTCTGCTCGATAGATGAGTGGAATTCGGTAAGCCATAAATTCTTTTTCACGAAATTCCGGTTTCAGTTCAATTTCATGCTCAACCAATGTACATAGTCCAGGCTTTTCAGAAAATCGATCAGAATATCTGTTCAGTACTTCCAGCAATTGTTTTTGTTGAGATAATGTTAAATGACTAATCTGTTCAGGATCAAGATTCAGTGAATTCTTTTCATCTTGCAAGTCATTCTTCGTCAACAACTCAACCACTGAACCAAAGTCTTCATCTTCTTCAACGATTAATCCACAACTCATTGCTCTTGTAATGTACTTTCTGATTTTATTTGCGTGAATTATCTTTCGACAATCGTCACCCATATCAATCAAATAAGAGTACTTGGACCTTCGTTGTATGACAGTACATGGACCATGCCATCGTGAAATCAGTTTATTTGTTGACGTCGGATACAACACAATAACTTTTTCACCCGGTTCAAATTCTTTATGTTTCGCTCTTTTGTTGTATTGATTCGTATACTGTAATTGCTTCTCTCGTGTACATATGATTCTGCAAACAGTAATGATTCCATATTTGCTTTCATGTCTTTCAATGATTCGTCTTGTCTCTGCTGTTCTTCGAATTTCTTTGCGTCTGCAATCTGCATCTGTTGTTCTTCATCTTTCTCATTTTCTTGAAACAAATCTGCTATCTCCACATCACATTCATTATCCTCTTTCGTTTCATTTAGATTACCATTCTTGCATGCAGCCATCTCTTGTTCACTCATTTCTGCTGTTATACCGTCTTGCATTAAACTTTGTTGATCATCACTTTCGTTTTCCTCTTCACTTGAACTTTCAGTTTCACTTTCCTCTTCGACATCTACCACTTTCTTTCGCTGACTCTGCAATCTCGTCGTTACATTCGCTTGCACATCTCCTTGTATCATTTTCACTTGTGGCACGGCTTTAAGTTCTGCAATGATTTCTGGATGCAACAAGAATCTTTCTGTGCTTCCCATTTTTGCAATACTAGCACACATCAATGTCACATAAGGTGTAAGTGAACATTTGACTTTATGCGGAATTACCTCTTCTTCCACATCGTTACAACACAGCCTTACATCAACTTTCACTAACTTTGCAGGAATGGCATCTCCTGCCACGCATTGTAAGTTCACTTTTCCAATCTGCTCCACCTTCATGCCTTCCAGTAATTCTTCACTAATCACCGGAACCTCTGCTCCAGAATCAATCAGTGCTTTTACTTTTATTGGTTCTTTTCCTGCTGTTCCACGAATTTCTACCTCGACGTACTGCAATACCACTTTCTTCAATGTTGTACTTTCATCTCTTCCAGCCATTTCTTTCTGCATTCCATTGTGCAATAGAATTTCTTTCTGAATATCAGGTGAAAGGTGACATTTCATCACTGACTTTACTTCAGTTTCATTGTTCTGATGTTCTGTGGCTTGACTTTCAGAATTATCAACCACTTGAATTCGATTCACCCTCGAATTTTCTTGTTTTCCATAATTTGAGGTTGTAACAGGAACTGGACAGAATTTCATCAAATGCCTGTCTGATCCACAGTTGTGACAACGTTTCACCACTGCACCTCGTTGTTCAATGCTTTCTTTTCTCTTATATGGAGTAAACGATGCATTGCCTTCTCTTGCGACAAACCTTGGTGGTGACTTGTTATATACCGGACGTTGTCTGGCCATCATCGATTCTCTATTCTCGTGAACAACCGGAGAATTTGGTTTCACTTCTGCACCTCTGAACTGATTTCCTGTTTCTTGATTGCTCTTCCAATGAAAACCAAAATTTGGAGTGAACTGTTGATTTCTTTTTACATTGGGTACAAAACCAAAACTTGTCTTATTCGGAATTGCCAAACCAATTCGATTATTAACATGAATGTCTGCTAGGTCTGCCACAACACTAGCTTCGTAACAATCAGTTCCTTCCTTCGACAATACAAACTGTAGTGGACCTGGTGGTAGTGATTCTTTCAACTTATCCGCCACTAATAAATCAAACAGCTTCTCAAAATTCTTTTCCACTTTGCGACTTTTCACATAATAGTTCAGCAAGTTCTTCAGCCTAGCTGTAAACATTGTATACGTTTCTTCAGCTGTCTTCTTCGCATCAATAAACTTCGATCTGTACTCTCTCGGTGTCAACTTGAATTCTTTTAACAAGTGCTGTTTCACGACTTGATAATCGTCTAAATCATCGAATGACAATCTGTTTAGAACAGTTCTAGCTTTCGGAGTCATCAATGGCAATAGTAACTTCACCCAGAATTGTTCTTGCACGTTGAAACTACGAAACGCATTCTCAACCGTTTCGAAATATAATGGCACCTCCATCATATCGTTTGGCATTTTAGGTAACACGTGTTTCATGGCATCACCAATTTTCTTTATTTTCGAAACCATCGTTTCACTTTCTTCCTGTTTCCTTTTCTGTTCTTCTCGTTCTTCTTCTCTTCTTTGTTCTTGTGCTTCTCTATTTTGTTTCTCCTCTTTGAGTTGTGCTTCTTTTAATGCTATTTTTTGTTGTTCCAACTTTAAACGTTCTTGTCTTTCCGCTTCCGCCTTCTCCATGCTTTCTTTCTGTAATTTCAGTTCTTCTTGTCTAACCTGTTCTGCTCGCTCCAACTCTGAAATTCGCACTTTTTCCTTTTCTTCTTCACGTAGTCTCTTCTCTTCAATCTGTTGCTGACGTATCTCTTCGTCACTTTTCCGCGCCTTTTCAAATTCAATCATCTGCTCTAATCTTCTCCTTTCAGCATCTTCTCTATCTTTTCTCAATTGCTCTAATTGAATTTCAAATTGCTGCCTTTGCAATTCTTCTTTCTCTCTTTGAAGACGTAATTCTTCCTGTCGTGCATTTTCTGCTTTCTCTTCTTTTTCTCTCTGAAGACGTTCTGCCTTCTCTTCCTTTTCTCTCTGAAGACGTTCTGCCTTCTCTTCCTTTTCTCTCTGAAGACGTAATTCTTCCTGTCGCATTTCTTTCTCTTCTTGTCTCCGTTTCTCCTCTTTCTCTTTCTCTTCTTGTCTTCGTATCTCCTCTCTTTCTTTCTCTTCTTGTCTTCGTTTCTCCTCTCTTTCTTCTTTCATCATCATCCACTGCATCATCATCTCCATAGACATAAGTCCAGGCGGTTTTTCAATAACCTTTTCCACAACACCGCCGACAGCACCTTCTTCTTCTGCTTCTTCCTTAAGCCAGACTTCAGCTAGCGCTTCTAACATGTCCTCACGTGACATATCTTTCAGTTTCTCTTCTTCAAAACCAGCCTTCAACAAGCGCTGTTTTAATCTTTCAGAAGACATCTTCTTCAGTTCTGCTTGTTTTTTGACACTTAATTTCTCCATCTTACTTCTTTACTTCAGTGCTGTCCTTTCTGGAAAACACCAGTTTTCTTTTGTGTTTGAAGTATTGGGAATTGTTCTTTGTTTGATAACAACCAACTTTTATACCTTTGTCGTTGAGGCTTTCGTTGTCGTAGATTTACCAATGATTTGAATGCGTATTCACCAGTCGACGTTGTTTCGAATCCCAGACGTTGTTTCGAATCCCAGACGTTGTTTCGAATCCCAGACGTTGTTTCGAATCAGACGTTGTTTCATCCCAGACGTTGTTTCGAATTCCACCGCTGCTGCCACCAAATATGTCACCAACTCTTTTCTTTCTTAGTTGTGACCTACCTCAAGAACTTTCCTTATCTCTACATATAAATTGCTCAACGTCTTCTAACTGTTTAAGAATTAAATTGACACAGTTCTTTGAATGTTTCTTCTTACTTCAAACACAGTTTAATAACAACAACTCAACTCTTGCCTTAAAACAACCGTACTACACTGTACTCTCCGAATAATTATATTCAGAGGCGCTCTCAGCACGAAAACTCCGGGGGAAAAGAAACGTCTTTAAAGAACGAGAGACCAAAGAGGAAAAACTAGTCATTAGTTGAGCCCTTAATGATGGGGAAGGTCATTCCAAGTAGAGGGACCAACCACAGCAAATGCCCGGCGTTGAGCCAAGGCAGTCCTCGTCCTAGGAACAGACATACATGGCCTCACATGTATACACGTGCGTTACGATGCGTACATACAATCATACGCGCATAGATACATAAAAACCTGAAGTGGCGCAAATTAGCGCAGGATGTGAATGAGATTCGTATACACAGCGAGAAGCTTTGCGTCGTTTTGTATGTCGTACAAATGGTTTTGATGAACTATACATCGATAACAGTAGCAGCAGCAGCAGCAGCAGCATACAGTAGCAGCAGTAGCAGATTTCCATGCGAATCGCAGCGAAATTGTCGTTTCACTGCATGGCAGGTGCTGCCCCCTTTCGGCGCTTCCTAGCTCAGTGCACTCTCGCGTGCTGCTTATATATCTTACGACATCAATGCCACCATATTTGGCGCCGCTTTCGATTTCCCAGAGACATCCTCGTAAGGTTGAAATCTTCTTCATTTTCCGTCTTATAACCCCATCTCAACTAACCCCATTTCCACCAACCCCATCTCCATTAACCCCGTCCAACTCCTGCTCAATTGTGTCGCGGGAACGAATGAAGATCACGACCTGTGACGAAGACGGTTCCAACGATTCTATGGCCATCTAATGACACCGCCTCATCAGGATTATGACTTCCGACGAAATATTATACAGTTCAAAATAGCGAATGTACGCCGCATATATGTTTAATGCACCAAGACACCTTATATAGCTCATATATTTAACAATATGTAACACGTAAGACGACCTGGCACACATAAACACACACACACACACGCACACACACACACGCACACACACACACACACTCACGCACACACAAGCACAAACACAAACACACATATACATAATATATATATATCAAATATTATGTATGCCTGTATACAATGTGTCTCATTCTGATTTCACACATTTTGAGAAGATGTGTTGACATCTGCAGTGTTATATTAGAAAACACCTTTCGAAGATACAGAGTCTGCAACATTTATAGGCAAAGAACATACAGACAAACAGACAGAGAATACTGATGAGATAGGCAGATAAATTAATAGACAGACAGACAACAAGGCAGAAAGACGGATAGACAAACAGACACAAACGGACAGACACAGACAGAAAGGCAGACAGACAGAAAGGCAGACAGACAGAGACAGAGACCGACAGAGACAGAGACAGACAGAGACAGACAGAGACAGAAAGACAGACAGAGACAGACAGAGACAGACAGAGAGACAGACAGACAGGCAGACAGACAGACAGATAGACAGAGAGACAGAGACAGAGACAGAGACAGAAGGAGTGTAGATACAGGCGAATGCATGCTTTTCTTCGGCCCGCATCGTCAGAACGGACGAAGGCTTTATAAACGCTCGACCGATTGTTCGAGTCGTTCGTCGGCATTCGGCCTCTCCTCTCCTTCCTTCTTCCTTCGTCCGCCGCCGCTTCAACGACCAACGACCGACAGAAAACACACAGCAACGACCACTTAGACGACGACGACGACGGCCACAGAGGGAACCATAAGCCTCCTCCTCTTCCCGTCTCAAGCGCCGTTAGTATAGGAGAACCTAAAAGGTCGAAAGAAGGGAACAGAATGCGGCGATTCCTCGTGAACTAACTACGCATGAAGGTGCTATTTAACACGCACACAGAGAACACCATACATCAATAGAGATACCAGAAGAATACAAAACCAACGAGAACACGTTAGAGTACATATGTGTATGTATCTCAGTCATTCAAAGGTATAATTAAAGCTGCAGTTTTATAAGGTATATAGCTTTGGTTAGATAGTAAGGCTTATTATTATTGGTGCTAAGAAACGAATAGATCTGGAATTGGATCGTTTTCAGCCTATGCACGTCAGATCAGCCGACTGCTGATAGATTTCGTCCCGATGAGTGTTTGGACGATGGCGCCCCTAAGAGCGTTCATCATGTTCGCTCTGGTTCAGACTGGTCTGGGATTTTCCATGTCTGCTTCCTCGACGGTAAGCTTCATAACTATACCGTCATCATCATTGTCATCATCGTCGCTATTGTTATCTAATCACAATGATTCATGATTTAACTCACCACCACACTCAGCGCTCGTGAATAAGCTGGTGCCCTGCGTTTGGCTTTCGAGTGGCGCTTTAGAGGTTTTGAGCTTACGATTACGATTACACGTGAGTTACCGCCACCCCATCATTAACGTAAATGTATTTTATTGTTGGTCAGTAAACCGATGCATACAGCGACACTGAATTCTCTGCTACCTTGACGTCTGATCTTTCCACCGACAGTGTATGGTCAGTGTAGTCGTAGAGTCGTAGCTGAGCTGCCTAAAGGGGTGCAAGTGTAGCAGAGTTCTCAATACAATTTCTACCCAGACAAAGAGTTGAATTCTCGGTCTCTAAGCTGACAGTTCAGCAAACTAACAAATTGACTACATATACTGCAGCATACCGTATCACGTCAAATGAAGGACTGCCTGGCTTTTGAAGTGTTTACAGTTTACACCTCAGCTGTAAGATTCGTTTACATCGGGGCAATGCCTCCAAGGAGTTCCAACAGAAGCACTTAAAGAAGTGTACCCACTTCTGCCGTTTACCTTCTCTAACAGACTGGCATATTAATAAAAACTGTGTCATGCAGGTGGCACCATAGATATCCAAGTCTGACTTGAGCCTCCTGAAATTTCCGACTGGACTCAGCTGGCAGAACAGTGAAACCCATGTTGCAGTATAGCCCCTGCTGGGATATGCCCAGCTTACATATATAAGCCAATTAGGCCTAATGTAACGACGATGACGTCATAGAACTTTCTAGAATCCATCAGAACCCTATATATAAGGTGCAGCGTCTGTACAAATAAGCCTGTTGACGAAGATTTATGCACGTTGATAAAGTGCTCTTGTAACGATATTTGATTGAAGTTCAATCGAGACCAGCCAACCTGTGTGCTGTCTGCGATTGTGATATTTGACGGGCTGACTTAAATTTAACTTTTTTGATTCTTTCTGTTAATAAAGATCTTTTAAGTTTCCTTCGTTTGTTCGTCGTCGTGTTCGAGAGGCTCGACCGCGACAGGCCTTCTCAGCCAAGTTCGACTAAGCTAAAAAGCTATATATTAATTATTAGGCTACATCCAGACCAGTAAAAAATTTGGTTAATTCTCTAAAAAAACATGATGGTTAGTCCAGCGATTTTTTCCTAAAAAAAATCGACCTCTTGGAAAAGTTTAAATCTATTGCGGAGCTTGCTTGGGGTGTAGAAGGCATTATATATCTGCACAGAGTTCGTAGGATAATGCTGCCAAGAGGTAGATTTTTCATTTCTTGGCTTGTCCGTTTCCATGGTGAATCCAATCGTCTTGTGGAATTTGTATTCTAGAAGTTTGTAGTAATTGGTCCAGATTAGCAAGAAATTGTGCCAGAATCGTATATAACTTTGCTTCCTCATCATAAGATGCAAATTTAAAGCGAATCCAGACCAGTAAAAAATTTTGTTAATTCTCTAAAAAAACATGATGGTTAGTCCAGCGATTTTTTCCTACAAAAAAATCGACCTCTTGGAAAAGTTTAAATCTATTGCGGAGCTTGCTCGGGGTGTAGAAGGCATTATATATCTGCACAGAGTTCGTAGGATAATGCTGCCAAGAGGTAGATTTTTCATTTCTTGGCTTGTCCGTTTCCATGGCGATTCCAATCGTCTTATGGACTTTGTATTCTTGAATTTTGCAGTAATTGGTCCAGATTAGCAAGAAATTGTGCCAGAATCGTGTATAGCTTTGCTTCCTCATCATAAGATGCAAATTTAAAGCGAATCCAGACCAGTAAAAAATTTGGTTAATTCTCTAAAAAAAACATGATGGTCCAGCGATTTTTTCCTAAAAAAAATCGACCTCTTGGAAAAGTTTAAATCTATTGCGGAGCTTACTCGGGGTGTTGAAGGCATTATTTATCTGCACAGAGTTCGTAGGATAATGCTGCCAAGAGGTAGATTTTTTATTTCTTGGCTTGTCGGTTTCCATGATGATTCCACGCGCCTATGGAATTTGTATTCTAGAATTTTGCAGTGATGTAGTCGAGTCCACCTAAGGCGAGTCCGAGTCGAGTCCGAGTCCAGAGTTGCTCGAGTCCGAGTCGAGTCCGAGTCCAGAGTTCCTCGAGTCCGAGTCGAGTCCGAGTCCAGAGTTGTTCGAGTCCGAGTCCGAGTCACAAAAGATCGAGTCCGAGTCCGAGTCCAAGTCCTTCAACACCAAAATTCACTGAAACATGCAATTTAATGGCACAAAAAATAGCAGCACAATTAAATTTTTGATGAAAGAATTAATGTAATTTGTGCAAATTGCATTTCAAAAACATTGAATCGACAAAGTTTTGTTTGACAATCTGGAACGATGAGGACGTATAAAAATTCCCCCACTGCTGAACACACGTTCAACAGGTGCACTCGTGGCGGGAAACCCTATAACTGTAAGTGCACCAATGATTAATCAACGTCATTGATTATTTGGCATTTCCACGATAACAGTAAAAAGTACAAGTAGCGTACAATTGACTCACTGTGATGTATGCATTCGTTGCAGATGCCTTGTGAAGTTGGACGTTAATTGTGACATACTTTTTCAATGATGACTGCAATTTGCTTTTATGCTGCTTAGCACTGGTTTTCGGATGGTTGAAAATAACGTAGTCTTTTATAGGCATGCGCTACAGCTTTTGGTTTCGAGAATTAAGCCATAATTTTAATTACAAGACTAACTGAAAATTGATTTCTAGACTGTTAGATTAGACGTACGTAACGGCTCCTAAGGTTAGTGGGCATCAGATTCTGTCTTGCAATTACTTGGGGTTCTCGCGTTCAAGAGGACTGGTGTTTGTCTGGAATTTTCATCAGCTGCAAACTCAAGTAATTCTGCAGCACCAAAAGGGCCATTAGGCCTATCCGACATAACCGAACGGCATTCCATGACGAGCGAACTGTTGGCGCTGTATTTGATGTCGGTTACATGCTTGGGTTGGAAACCGATCAAAGAATCCCGACAGGTATTCGACCGTTATCAGATGGCTATGGCCCCGATGCATGAATATGTCGATACGATACCGACTTTATCCCATGTCCGGGTGGGGCCGGGTGGGGCAGTATAACGGCTCTTTCTGGGTTTCCGTCTGATAGATGTCGCAACGTGATACCAGTTCTTTTACGGCGGCGGTAATGCCAGGGTTATACACGGTCTCTCTCTTGGGCGCGTCTGCTACACCCATTAACTCCACTTATGGCGAGCTCGTTAATAATCTAATGCGCTCTTTAGTTTAGAAAACTATTCTGAACGCGTGAGTAAGCAAGTAGACGAGTCATATTTTATCGCGAGACAAAACTGCAAAATTGTGACTCGGAAACCGAGTCAGCGAGTCAAATTCGAGTCCAGGACCTTCGAGTCCGAGCCCCCAGTCCGAGTCATGACAATCCGAGTCCGAGTCCGAGTCCTGAAAAAATCGGACTCGAGTAGCTACTGCATCACTGGAATTTTGCAGTAATTGGTCCAGATTAGCAAGAAATTGTGCCAGAATCGTGTATAGCTTTGCTTCCTCACAGTGGCGGCACTACACCAGGGCAAGCAAGGGCAAATGCCCTGGTAAAAAAGCCTTTGCCCTGGTCGTTGCCCTGCCAGAATTTTGCCCAGCAGAGAATTTATTTGGGGCATAAATAGCCCCTGCACTGGTTACTTGTATGATAGCCCTGGTCATGCCCTGGTTAAAAAAAGGTCTGGCGCCGCCACTGCTTCCTCATCATAAGATGCAAATTTAAAGCGAATCCAGACCAGTGAAAAATTTGGTCAATTCTCTAAAAAAAAACATGATGGTTAGTCCAGCGATTTTTGCCTAAAAAAATCGACCTCTTGGAAAAGTTTAAATCTATTGCGGAGCTTGCTCGGGGTGTTGAAGGCATTACATATCTGAACAGAGTTCGTAGGATAATGCTGCCAAGAGGTAGATTTTTCATTTCTTGGCTTGTCCGTTTCCATGGTGAATCCAATCGTCTTATGGAATTTGTATTCTAGAATTTTGCAGTAATTGGTCCAGATTAGCAAGAAATTGTGCCAGAATCGTGTATAGCTTTGCTTCCTCGTCATAAGATGCAAATTTAAAGCGAATCCAGACCAGTAACAAATTTGGTTAATTCTCTAAAAAACCATGATGGTTAGTCCAGCGATATTTTCCTACAAAAAAATCGACCTCTTGGAAAAGTTTAAATCTATTGCGGAGCTTGCTCGGGGTGTAGAAGGCATTAGGCCTATATATCTGCACAGAGTTCGTAGGATAATGTGAAAAATTTGGTAAATTCTCGAAAAAACCATGATGGCGATTTTTTCCTACAAAAAATCGACCTCTTGGAAAAGTTGAAATCTGTTGTCAAGCCTACACGCGGTGTAAAAGGCATTATATAGGCCTATCTGCAGAGAGCTCACGAATTGGTGGGGTGCTACGTGTTTGTGTGCCTGACCTTTTCCATACTTTTAGAGATGCACATTTCACAGCAGCACTTGTTTTACGTGCTTTTGATGTGAATTCATTACTTAGCGCCTACGGGGCCGTCCATAAAGTAGGTCACGCTATTTTTGACCATTTACCCCCCCCCCCCCCTGTCACAAACTGTCACAAAACTCGGACCCCCCTAAAGTACGTCACAGTGACATAATTATGCAGTGGACAACATAGAAATAATAATACATAAACAAGGCTTCGCAACAGCATTATTACTAGCGCTCCTAGCGAGAGGAATCGTGAAAAACACATACAGGAGATATGCTATTTTGACATAAAACTAATTAAAATGTTTCAGAAAATTTTGAAAATTATTTTTAAAGCTATGAAATTCTACTAAAAAATAAATTATAAAATATATAAAAAATGTGTGACGTCACACATGGCCTGACCCCCTCCCCCTGTCACAAACTGTCACACTTTCTTAAACCCCCTGGAGCGTGACATACTTTATGGACGGCCCCTACATAAATTTATGATTACTATAGGCCTAATAATAATAACAATAAAAACACAAATATGTAAACTCAGTGGCATATTGGGACACATGCAGTTACCTCCAAATACCTTAATTTCAGCGAGTGCCTTAACTAAGCAACTTGACAGAGTACCTACTTTAATGCAGTATACATACCGATTGCGTACACTGTAACCAGTGTTTAGAGTGGTTTGGGTGAGCAGTGGTAAGTGGTAACTCCAAAGAAGTTTATTGGAACGCATGTGTTACTAGGGTTCCATCTATTAAATGGTGAGCAGTGGGAATGCAAGAATTTCGAGAGGAAACACCGTTCCCAGCCACTTTAAACGTTGACTACCCATGTTAGAGGAGGAGACTCAAAACCGTACACTCCACATAACTAGGTGAATGCCCTATCCAATCGGCTACCATGTCCACCATGACCACTGTAAAATAATATCGACGAAATATCAATGTACGAAGCAAAGAACTCTGTGACATCGGCACTATAGAAGCCATTAGATTAGACTTCACCTACATACTTCTCTGGTTTCTCTGACTTTTCGTCTTTCGATTGGACTTCTCCACTGGATTCCTCATTTGAAACAACCATCGTTTCCTGGCACAATAGAAGTCATAAGTGTAAAGGGAGGTGAATGGTTAACACTCCGGCACGAAGAGCAGCGGGATCGATTCCCGTTACCCTCCCAAAGGTTCACTCAGTCTTCCATTCGTTAGGTGGCATTGGTAAAATGAGCGGTAGGACATTCAGTTAAATTCGACTACTGTAATAATTTGATATCATCCGTTCATACAATGACATATCATACTGCATTCACGTCAGTTTGAATCAATAAACGAAGATTATTATTATTATTATTATTAACTCTGAGAGGGATGATTAGTCAAGCACAGAGGTCTTACTTCAGAATCTGGAAATCGACACCAATGTCTTGAAACAACAGTCACTGTGGTCTGAAGAGCCAGACACGACTGTCACCTTTTCAGTAATATGGAAAAACAACTTGATTCCCCCAACGTATCAAGCCATAAATAACATAAGAAATAACCATAAATTTTATTGATCCCATCAAACAAACAAACTGAAAAACAATCAACAAGTTGAATAAAAAATGTCAGAGAACAACAGGGAAATAAAACCCTAAAAGGACCAAGGTCCCGCTTAACAAGGTCACCCTTTCTTTGAGTGACATACAGCGACAAGTTTGGTTTAATTACACCTGGGTTCAATATAACTTAATTAGTTAACTAATTAATCAATAAATCGCCCCTTACAATCCTTTAAACTCAAATTTCATTACAGCAACAACTTCAAAAGTTAACTTAAATAGACATGCATACATACACACATTAAAAATATACATACATAAACAAATACATAGATATATGCATACATACATATACATGCATACATACATACATGCATGTATACATACTGTATACATACAAACATGCATGTGTGCATACATACAAACATAAAAGCATGCACAAACACACAAACATATCCAACATCATTTCCCTTCAGTATCTGATTCCCTAACAAAATGACACCAAATTGTTGACACCACGAGCATCCTGGCACGCTGTCTCTTCGCTTCCCTATCTGGTGGGTCATTCTCTGCCAGAAGAGTGACCGATTTTAGTCAGTGTCAAATACTGGTACACTGCGAATAGCCTTCAGCAGTGTATTCCAGAGATGGGTAACTAATCGATTAGATGCTAATCGATTAGCTAATCGATTAGACAAACAGCTAATTCTAATTCTAATCGATTAGCTGTCGTCTGATGCTAATTCTAATTCTAATTGATTAGCAATTGCAGCTAATTGCTAATCGAAAATCGATTAGCTGATCGATTAGATGTTAGAAAATTAAGCTAAGAACGCATTCATTAAGAATGATTAAGAATGAGTTTATTAATATTGAGTTTGAAGAATATACTTACTTACTTATTTATTTGATGGTTGTTTCAAACTTGCAATGATCTGTTTATGGTAATGTGTCCATTCTGCCATGTAAAACCGAAAGATTTGCTCGTCTTCATGTTCTTCCTCTCAAGCATCACTGTGTTAATGCAACCTCAGCTGCCATGGAAAGCGTATTTAGTTCTGTTGGCTACATCGTAAACGCTAGGCGCAGTAGGCTAAGCTATGCAATGATTCAAGACATGCTAATTGCAAAATGCAATAGTGAGCTTATGCAGTAGCAGTGCCACTAACTGCAGCTTATGCAGTAGCAATCTCAATAATAGCTACTGCCTATGCAGTAGCAATATCAATAACGCAGTCATGGATTGACTGATGTGATGTTGCTTGCTGGTTTGCGGACTGTTCTCACAATTAGCAGTTGTGCAGCTTTAGGCTTTGTAATAGGCTATACAGCAACTTGCTGTAGTAATTTGTTGTGCTTTGATTAAAATTTGACAAATTCATGAAGCAAATATTTGTATAGAACAATTGATTATCGAAATCTAATTCTAATTGCTAATCGATTAGCTGCTGCTGATTCTAATTCTAATCGATTAGCTAGAAGATTTTGCTAATTCTAATTCTAATCGATTAGCAAATTTCAGTAGCTAATTCTAATTCTAATCGATTAGCAATCCTAGCTAATCGTACCCATCTCTGGTGTGTTCCCTGCCATAACCGAATATCTGGATGCCAAAACAATAGTATCCTGTTCGACCTCAACAGCTAGTTCAATGTTGCAAAAGCAACTACCCTTAAAGTTTAAAAACACTGGTCCTCTGTTGGCTGCCCTCAGTAATTGGTTCTTTATTGACTAAGTTCTGGATGTCAAAACGCTTGTACCCTGACAAGAAACGGCTGTACTCAGCATCTGGTTCTCTGCTGCCAAAACACTGGTACCCTGAAAACAAAAATGGCTGTTCTCATTAGCTGGTTCCCTGAAGGAATACAAGTTCAGGTGAATGAACTCTGGTACCCTGTTCACTAGCAGTTTCCCGCCATCAATGCACTGGTACCCTAAGAAGATTCTTGTACTGGATCCATTTTATTCGTCCTCAGCAGCAAATTCTCTGAGGCCAAAACACTGGAACCCCAAGAAGAAGCGCTGAATCCCTGTTGTCGGTCGTCCTCAACAGCAGGTTGTCTGAGGCCAATACACTGGTACCCTAAGAAGAAGCACTGGTACTCTAGTTCAGTAGAAGTGCGATCTGTGACTGGTGCGTCTGTAGACTGGAACCCTGCCGTGTACGGTCGTCTGGTGTCGTAGGAGGTTCTTCTTGGCGTAGTAGGACCTCGTGCAGTCCTCGATGTCGCACCTGAACTGCTTGTGGGCGGATGCTGCCGGGCGCCGGGAATTAGACCACGTCATGTACCAGCGCTGATTATGGACGGAGTCAGGCACTGTCGGAGACCGGCCGTCACCCGCCAAGCCCTGAAGATTAAACAAAGAAAATTATGTTAAGGAATGCCAAGATATGTACGATGTATGCGTATGTATGAATGTATGTTACATGTCTGTTTATGTGTAAATGTATGTACGTATGTATGTGTGTGCATGTATATTTATGCATGCATAACAAAATGTATGTAGATGCACGAATGCAGTGGCGTAACTAGGGGTTCGTGCGCCCGGGGGCAAGAATTTCCTGGAAATTTTTTTCTGAGTTCCGCCAAAAATTCTGATGACTTTTTTTTCGTTTGCTTTTCCGTCTTTTTTTCATGAAAAAGTGGTAACATTGTCAGAAGCCTCATTTGCGCCCCCCCTTGGCGCCCGCGCCCCTGCATGACTCGTGCATAATAGTTACTTTTTTGTACTTTTTTAGCTATTCTTGCCTGATTTCTTTAAAAAATTTTTTTAGAGCCTCATTTTGCGCCCCCCTGTCCTGCGCCCGGGGGCGGCCGCCCCCTGCCCCCTCGTTACGCCACTGCACGAATGCAAGTATAAGGTACATATGTCATCATCATCATCATCATCATCATATTCGTTTATTTAACACAAAACTGTCGACAAAATGCAACAGAATACATGAGTTATTGAGAGTGGCAGGTTTTTCATCTAATCTAATGTGTGCATGCATGTAGGTATGTGTGCAAATGTATGTATCCACTATCCAAGTGTACATGCATGAATGCACGTATACAAAACTATACATGAATGCATGTATGAAGAAATGTATGTATATGTGACGCCAGAGGTCAAAACCCGTCACATGTCAGTTTCTGACTTTTTTATTCAGTCATATTCTACAATTAATTTGCTACAAAATACTTTTTTTTTTACAGAATGAAAATATCTTTTTTCTAACTAAAGTTATGCACGTTTGATTCTATCATTGGTATCGAGTGAAAAAATGGAATAAAAGTTTCGGAATGTTCGTGTCATCATAGACCTCCGCAACCATTAATTGATTATTCTGCAATTTTTTGGGCAATAGCGGACTATATTCTGCATCAAATGAAGCAAACGGCATCAAAATCGGATTGCTACTTTGCAAATTATGGCAAATTTACAGGCAACTGCTGAATTGAAGAATATTCTATATGTTTGACCCCTCTCGCCTATTTCAGCTTCTAGCTCAGTATCTAGGAAGCGACAAGCGACGGGTTTTGACCCCTGGCGTCACATATGTGTGCATGTATGCAAATGTGTGTATATGCACATGTATGTATGTATGTATGTAGTAAGACACTTTATATCTGTGCTTTTCAAATACTTCACAAAAGTGCTGCACCTAAGACTATCTAACAATTCTAAACATGTATGTTTTGAGAGTCTGCAAATGTATGCTGTACAAATTCACAGGTAACTGTATGTAAATGTACTGGCAGAATACGTGGTCCAATACATACATACAAACATACATACAGGCATAATAAATGAATATATTTTTTAATTGGTTAGGGTGCTCAGGCTGTAACATGGGGAATACCTGTTCGAGCATCCATTCCGATGGTCACTGTGTAAAGACCTTGAACAAGTCCTTCACTCACAACTGCTCAGCACCATCGATTGGTGCTTGGTCATTAGATAGCGGTGCTTAATAAATGCGTAATAATAATAGTTATAATAATAATAATAAGAACACCTGCCGCTGCACTTTTGCCCAGAGCTGTTACAGACGTCCACCTTATTATCTCCGGACATACATGTAGTTTTAGCAGCCTGACGGATCAGAACTACCTCGGGTAGGAAAAATATAATGATAATGATAATAATAAATAATAATAATAATAATAATAATAATAATAATAAAAATAATAATATGTATGTTTATATATATATTGGTCTCCTTGCTTACATGTCTTTGTATTCGATTTTTCTTCTCTGCCACTTTTGCCAGAGATGTCGAACTAGCAGGTAGATGATTCTGTTGCGTCTGCAGCCAACTGTGACCACCAAAAGAGTTCGCATACGAATCCGCGTTCCAATCCACTTCATTCGGATCATCAGCCAAAATTTCTACAACATCTTCTTCCGCCTTCAGCACAGCAGTAGCTTCCGTAAATGACATTGTATTCGAATAGTTTATTCCTTGCTCTGGTAAATGTTGGTCGGTGACAGTGACAGCTGGTTGAGAAATATTAGAGTTTTCTAGCAGAAATTTCTGAAGGACATCCGCCTCCATACTTTCTTCTTTGATCGAAATTACATCAACGTAAGGATCGAAGTGGGTTGCGGCCACATCCTGCGACCCTGGCATCAAACTCTTGACTACCAATTCGGAAATATCCTCCGCAGAGCCATTGGCCAATCTCGAGCTTACATCGCTTCTCTTGTTCTTCTGCTTCGGCATGGATAGATTTTCCGAACCATCTTCTGCAATGCGGTCACTGTTTTGGTTCAATTTGACTCCGGTGGCTGTATCGACGGCACAACTTTCTGGGTCTTTCTGAACGAAATGCTCACTGATTTCGACGAGAAATACCTCTTCGTCAAGTGTGATACCCAGCAGACCGTGTATTCGCAATCCTTGCTGATATGAAAGACTGTTCTTGCAGAGGAGCGAAATGGTGTTAATGAGGATGTTACGAACATGACTGAATTCCGGCTTCATACTTTCGTCAATTCTACCAGCCTTACACAAATGGTCTAAAATTTAAACAAAATATATTTGATATGTGTATATGCACAGGTACATTTATTATAGCCTAGGGCCTTTTCTCACAGGCCCTATAATAAATAGCCACATACAAACATAGAAGCCAAGATAAACAGACATACAGGAATTACAGCAGGAAGTGATTAAGACCATAATGAGGTTGTTTAATCAGCAGAGTAAGCTTACCTCACAGAATTTCAAGATGCTATAATCTAGGCCAGGACTTGGGTCACCATGGCGTAAGACACAGAATGGGGTGCTTGGAACAGTGAGCTCTTGTGTTTTTGAAGAAATATACTTGTAGAAGCGGCTACTGAAGATTAAAAACTTCCTCATAATTTCGGCATTTTAGAATGAAGACCAGAACCACACAAAATACAGGCAGCTGTCTTATTTCCTGGGTATATGCCACAGAACATGGCATTTGCAAGTTAGAAGTGCCTGTAATTCCGATATGATCAATTCACGTCTGCACGCCCACGTGGAAAAATTACCAATATAAGAACACGTTAAATCCGTTTAGAAATAATATATATCAGCTGGTAAATTATTTTTTATCTCTGATATAAAAAAATTAATCACCAAAACAAAACGATGCTCCACCGAGTTCACGGAAACCAAGAATAGCGAATGGTAGATAAGCAAGTAAGTATGATAAGTAATTCCCGTGTTAATGTGCCAGATGACGTTATTTATACTGAAAATATCTCAGGACCCTGCGTAAGAAACATCGGCCTAATGATGGCGCTATATAAAATCAAGTCAGCAAACCGAAAAAGCTGGGGTGCGCAGTCGAATTTGCTTAGATCAGAAAAACTTGTTTCTAAAGCTTTGGGGGGGGCCCGTGGCGCATTGGATAACATCTGGCACAGAGACCGAGAGGTACGGAGTTCGAGCCCCCGTTGGGCGGATATGTTTGTAGGCTGTTATTAGCGCCGTTGTATTGCAAGCTGTTAGTAGTTAAGATTTAAATTGCATAACATGTAAATGTACAGCGCAGTGCGTTTGTCAGGCGCTTATTAAAGAAAAGATATTATTATTTATTTTTTGAGAGAGAAGATGTCGTTTAACGTCTTCCATAGAATCAGCTTGCAGTTTTTTCTATAGAATTCAAAATAATCACATAATTTTATTACCGTTGAAAAAGTTTCTGTTTGAATCTCAAAATCACCGTCATCATCTTCATCGTCAGCAGCAATTTCAACACCAGCCATTCGTTAAGTATAGATATAAAAACACTCCATTCTCTTGGTACATTTTAAAAATTTAGTGCTATCCTTATGCTCAGTTCGTCTTGTTACTTCTTCACTTATATTCTCCATCCATTTGAACTCCTTATTTGAATTTTACAACATAAAGCAAAGCATAATTGGATGTACCAATGCACTTATTTTGTTGAAAGAATGGAATCTTAATATTAAGGCTCCACCTTAAAAACAAACTTAGTGTGTTTTAATAATAATAATAATAATATCTTTTCTTTAATAGCGCCTGACAAACGCACTGTGCTGTACATTTACATGTTATGCAATTTAAATCTTAACTACTAACAGAACAGACAGCTTGCAATACAACGGCGCTAATAGCAGCCTACAAACATATCCGCCCAACGGGGGCTCGAACTCGGTACCTCTCGGTCTGTGTGCCAGATGTTATCCAATGCGCCACGGGCCCCCCCCCAAAAAAATGGTAACATTGGTAACCGACATCATTTTCTTATTCTTGGCATATGGAGATATAACTTAATGAAATTCATACAATACACACATACCAAGTACATACATTCAGGCACGTAGCGAGACTTAAATTCAAGAGGAGGCAACTTCACAGACCATTGGCAAAATCCTGGGCATTGGGGTCATTAGTCAATGGAAGTTCCAGTATATAAAGAAAGCAAGAGGAGGCAACTGCCTCCTCGTGCCTCAATGTAGCTACGCCTATGCATACATTTAATAACCTTCATCTTCACTTGGCACTTTGGACAAAATATCTGATTCTGATGCAGTAGCCTATTCGTGAATAAGATGGTGCCTTGCACTTAGCTTTTACAAACTGCTTTAGTTATTCCGAGATTACGATTATGACATGTACAGTATTCCGTCTATACATAAACATATATAACCATAACCACAAATTTTATTGGTCTCATCAAACAGTGAAACAGAAGTTATAATGAAATATAGTCAAATACGAAGAACAAGAGTTATCAGGGAACAACAGGAAAAGAAACCTAAAACAACCAAAGTCCCACTTAGCAGGGTCACCTATCATTGAGTGATATGCATATTTTGTTAAATATCAGATTGTTATACAACAGGACAAATATGAATACCTATAGGCATATACTACATACATTCATAAACATGCAAGCTTGGAGCTTTCACTTTAGTTACATTTAATTGTGTATGTGTGACTTTATAATCTGCTACAGTTATAGTTTATTTTAAAATGTATGTAATCGTAATGCATGTACGCTTGTCAGATGCAAATAAAGGCTACTTACTAACTTACTTACTTTCTATAAAAGTATAATTTCGGTCAAAAAAGCAAATTCATAATTAAAATATAAAAATTAGTCCAGGTTTTACTTGATTTATTAAACAGTAGAAACTGTATTTTAACAATTTCTAAGCCAACACCGGATGAAACATCCGTAACGAGTTCCAGTTCTTATGTATCTTGAAACTGTTGTCAGTCTGTGTAACTTCAGCCGCCATAATCTCAGGGGTACGGTAAATACATGTACAGTTGTGTTATAAGTGAATAATGATTGCCTTACTTTACCTTGCCTTTTATAAACAACTGTCTGAACAAAGAAGTTATTATCGGGTCAGTCAGCATCTAACAACATTTGCTACATATCCGAAATAATATTGAGGACGTCTTCAAGGTCGGAGGTCACCAGAGGGTCACTGACACCGAGCCAATCAGAAAGAAAGGAAGCCGACGTCTTTGGCCTTTCCACCTGATCACTACAAGAAAGAGACAGGACAAATCTTAAACTGTGACAGACTTGTCTGACTTTCAGTTAGTTATCAGCTCATTATACAGCAGGGCAAAAAAATCCAGAAAAAAGGTACAGCATTTAATAATAATAATAATAATAATAATATTCTTTATTAATTCAAAATGAAGTACACAGTAAGATTACAAGACATAGTAGAAACAGATACAGCAAGTTTAACAGGAGTCGAATACCCTCTTTGAAATTGCAGAGTTCAGAACTCTTTCACTAGGGTTATAACTAATAAGTCTACATACGAACATATAAACCTCTGTGCTTAAATCTTTGCATTGGCTTCCGGTTCTGCAAAGGAGTTGTTTTAAGTTGGGGCTCATCATTATTCAACACCGTCATCTGATTATCTTTCTCTGGTCAAACATAGGGCTAGAACTCTGTTTGCTGCTGGAAGTCTCACCCTGTACTAGTATGTTTGGCTCATCTCCTTGTCATTTAGAATTGCCTTTCTCAATGTGCTTATCCACAATAGGCCACCTATTTTTCTTGGTTGACTACTTTGGATACTGACCTGATTACAGCTTGGGTTTTGGTGTGCCATCGGTTGAAGCCTTGTGCTTTAGACACCAGCGCGATACACAAGTTGTCAACTCATAACGTGCAGCACATTTATTTAGCATTTCAGTAAATGCTAAAACCTTAAAATGACTTCCCTATTAATCAATTATCACACCTTCAAAATCAATACTTAAAGCATTACTTACAAATTCTAAATCATAAAAATAATGACAAGACAACATTCTTACCAGGTCAAATTGCTGAATTCTTCTGGGAAAATCGCCTCCAAGTCCATTCCGATGCCATAACCCGACAGGCTCAGCTTTCCAGATGAAAGCATCGGAGATAGGTTGTCAACAGATGAACAGTCTTTCATACTGAGCCGAGAGTCACCGCCTGCCAGCATGGGTGCTCGCCCGCTCCACAATGTACAATCTGTTTGAAGTGAATTTTGCTCTGCAGGTATCCACATTTTTGCTTCCGTATTTTTATCACAACCAGAACTGACAAATTTAAAACTGTCTGGACTAATGTCATGCAAGGAAAGTGCATTCGCTAAGCTCTGTATGCTATAGTCCAGCATTGAAACATAGCTTTCGTTGCTTGATTGAGCAGTTGGTTTTGTCGATCCTCCTTTTGCCACGCGCTGGTGCCGCAAATCAAGCACCGTATGGTCCAATGAGCCACCATGCGCATCACCAACTTTGCCATTTCTCCTTGCCGAATCTTGGTGTACATCCAAAACACGGCAATGATCACTGGCTACAATAGTTTCTGAATTCTGAACATTACGAGTATCACAAGGGAACGTGGTCTCCGTATCGCAAACAGTGCTAATATCAGACGAAACGGGTGTTGCATCACCAGGCAAATCACCCAGCATGTCGAGAACACTGCGAATTTCACCGGACGAGAGCTGAACCGAGGGAGACCAGGTCATTGGAACATCATTTGTCACCCTCTCCCCAGAATCATATTTACACGTTTCATGACCAAACTGAGCTTCTTCCATCTTCACCAGATTCTTTGATGGTAGCAGGTCAGAAGGCAAAGTTGTAATTGTATATGTAATCGTGGGTGCTGCAGTAGCAATCGGTACAAAAACTGGTTTGTTAGTTGCAGCTTTTGAGTTCTTTGTCTTCTTCGTTACCGATGCAACTGGTACCATGGCAACTGGTACCGTGGCAGCTGCACCTCTTTGCATCTCAGACCATCGCTTCAACATAACCTTGTCATCTTCACTCAAAGTGACGACGGCTAAAAAAAATAGCAACAAGTGTAAAGTAATGAACTGTACAGCATCACATTTTATATCACATGCAAAATGATATACAATTCAAGAAGAATAGCAGTCCCTTAAAGGCAGCCACAAGTATGAAGTCTTAACAACTTGATTTTCTTAGCCTCAGCATATAGATAGATATTCGTTTGATTTTCTGACAGGCTGATAGACCGCAACCAGTCACGATAGAAAGTAAGTGTTAAATAATTAAATCATTGGAGGACAAACAATTAAAATCACTGGAGGACATAAACAGTCAGGTATACAGTCAAGTGAGACCTAGGGCAAGTGTTTGTAAAGTACACGTGAGATAAAGTTCTTCACGTCCTTAGCAGGCAGTTCAAAGTCATGACGTCTTGGACGGAGGTTATATCGTCGTTGCACAATTGGTTAGGGCAGTCTTCTGCCTTGCCCCTTGATCTGCCGGCGGATGGTGTATGGTCAGCGCACTCATTATAGCTGAGTTGGCTAGGGGCGCAAGTAGAGCTGAAATATCAAAACAAATTTCTGCCCTGGCAAGGATTTGAACCACGACCTCTCGATCGACAGTCAAGCATACTAATCTATTGCACACCAATTTCAACTCGTCAAGAACTTATCAGAATAGACCCATAAGAAACAAGTCACTATAAAGAGTATGTAACTAGGTATTTCAAATACATACTTTGGTTTAGTTTGGCTGTAGGTTTCTCTTCAACAGGAATCTGATTTGCAGATCGCCGTAATTCTGTAAATAAAAGAACAAAAGAATTTACTTTATTTACAACCTGCGACATTAACTCCTCGGCCTCTCTTTGCCTCTTTCTCGCAAGCACTTGAAAGCCATTTTGTTCGATCACGGTTTTATTGTGTTATGCCGGGAGCGCCTCTGATGAGTCTTTTTTTAAGTGGCGCTATATAAATTTGCAATTAGCAATACCAATTAATTTACACTGTCACTGTAATGTCCAGAATAATGCATTTTCTCATGTAACATAATAACATATATTCCGAAGAAAAGAAAAACTAAAACAACTCCTTGGCTATCGAAAGAAGCTATTAACATAGCCATATGCAGAAGGGAAGCAAAAAGAGAAGGAGATAAAGATAAGATAAGAAAACTGAACAGCGCATTCCAAAAACAAGCGCGCATGGACAAAGAAAAACATCTAAATGAATTATGCAAGGAAATGGAGGAGGAGGGAAGAAAAGGAAGAACTAAAACTATGTTTTCAAAAGTGAGGGAAATAACGAGAAAAAACACACCAAAAATGGGGTCGCTGAAAGCAGGTGATGGACACATAATTGCGGATGAAGAAGGAATGAAGAAAAGATGGAAGGAATACACAGAAGAGTTGTACAACGAAGATAAAAGAGTAAAGGTAGAAAAAACAGATGTAACAGAGTATGAAAATGAACCGGAAATCATGGAAGCAGAGGTAGAATGGGCTATTAAACAATTGAAAGATAATAAGGCCCCGGGTCAAGACGGGATACCAATAGAAATGGTAAAAGCTGGGGATGGCGTGATGACAAAGACAATAACAAAGATTTGTAATAACATATGGAAAACTGGAAAGTGGCCAGAAGATTGGAAAAGTTCAGTCTTTATCCCTTTATTTAAAAAGGAGACGCAAAAGAGTGTGAAAATTACAGGACAATAGCAATGATATCACACATAAGCAAAATATTACTCAAAATAATACATAAAAGAATGGAGAGTACAATAGAGAGAGAGCTTCCTGATAGTCAAGCAGGATTTAGGAAATTTCGTGGAACACGTGATCATATTGCCAATATGAGGTGGATAATGGAGAGACAAAGGGAGTTTGGACAGAAAGTATACATATGCTTCATTGATTATAGCAAAGCGTTTGACTGCATTAATCATGAATTGATGTGGAAAACCTTGGGAGAAATGGGAATACCGAAACACTTGATTCAACTTCTTAGGGGTTTGTACGAAGATCAGATAGCGGTGATAAGGACTGAATATGGAGATACTGACAGATTCAGGATTAGGAAGGGAGTGCGGCAAGGATGCATTCTGTCTCCTTTCCTATTTAATATGTATGCTGAAAGGATAATGAGGCAGGCGGGAATGGATGAGGCTATGGAAGGAATAAAGATAGCGGGAAGAACAATAAACAATCTGAGATACGCTGACGATACAACACTATTGGCGGGTAAAAAAACCGATTTGGTAGAACTAATAAGAAGGCTCAAGAGTGAAAGTGAGAAAGCAGGACTCTACTTCAATATAAAGAAGACAAAGATCATGACAACAGAGGAGGAGGACAGTTTTGTAGTAGATGGAGAGGAAATAGAAACGGTAACTAGCTTCACGTTTTTGGGATCAGTAATAGAAAAAGAGGGAAAGTGTGATATGGAAATAAATCGTAGAGTAGCGATAGGAAAAACTGCAATGAATGGTCTGGAAAAAATATGGAAGGACAAACATGTGAGTATAGACACGAAAAAAAGATTGGTGAAGGCTCTGATCATACCAACAGTAACATACGGCAGTGAGACATGGACAATGACCAAGAAAATGAAAAAAAAGATTAACGCATGCGAAATGTGGATATGGAGGAAGATGCAGAGAATATCATGGAAAGAGAAAAGGACCAACGATTGGGTGCGCATGAGTATCGGAATTGAGAATGAAGAGACACTACAACAAACAGTGCTAAGAGCAAAGTTGAGGTTCTTTGGTCATGTCATGCGATCAGATGGATTGGAAAAGGAAATGATGTTAGCATATGGAGAGGGAAGGAGAAAACAAGGACGACCAAGGAAAAAGTGGATGGACGAGATACATGAAACAACTGGAATGAATTTGGCAGAACTGAGAGATGCGACGGCGGACAGAAGGAAATGGAGAGGCTTGATCATGAAGGTCGCTAGAGTTCCAGGAACTGACAGCACAAGGTAACAAGGTAACATAATAACTCAGCTTACGAAATTTTGTCGATAGACAAGGTTCCATATGAAATTATTAATAATATATTACAGCTATCGAAATGAACTTGCCTCCATTTTGCTGTCCGTTTAAAATTGAATCCTTCAGAACCGCTTTGACGTCAATCCGTTCTCCGAGTTCGTTGAAAAGAGAAACCGGTTTGAGCGTCTTCACCACGTTTTTCGGTCTTCCACCTCTGCCTCTCCTACCACCTGCTCCACCTCTTTGTGGTTCTCCGCTGGCCAAACGCGTTTTTCTGTCATCATTCTTCCGATTTAGACGAGAAACTGATTTTGTGTGTGACCCGCAAGATTTGCTGTTTGGAAGTAAATCGGAATTATCCGGTTTCCTCGACTTAAAGTCAGAAATTTTTTTCGCATTCTCCATTGAGGTGGATTCAAGTTTGGTAGTGTCTGGCAAGATAACATGTCCCGTCAGATAATTTACAGGTAAGTCTGGGAGGCCCGTCAGGCAACCCTTGGCCACGACGGATGGTTTTACTGGGCAGTTTGGTGGCAATGTGGCCACTTCTGCCAGGCAGTTTGGTGGCAATGTTGCAACCTGCGCTGGACATTTCGGTGGCATATTAAATGGTTTTCTGTGAGTATGTTGCATTATTTCCCATTCATTAAAACTGTCTGAAGTGGCTGCTAACAGATGTTCCATTGAACTGCTCTGGTCAGCCACCACTGAATGTTGCCCATTGTTTTCATTTGTTTTTGGCGGCTGCAGCAAAGCCTTGGATTCTTTACTGGAAATTGCCGAAGCGGCTGAATCGGGACGAGTTGTGCCAGTGGCAACCATGCTCTTTTGGTGCTTGCTCAAACTCGAACTCAACTGCTCACTGACCGACGTTCCAATTGCGTTGTCTTGTTTTGTGATTTCTTCGTAAATCAATCGTCTCAACGAACATGCATCGAGGTTCTGGCAAAATACAACAATCTTTCATGTAGATTCTGCAGTCTTTATATAAACTATAAAACCTTTTTAATGTGATACTAACTGTGGTTGATTACTTGTATATGCTGTTAGTTTCACTCAAACTGTCTATAAAAGTTAGATTTTTAAACATCACCATTTGATGTTCCTTTTTTACTATCAGTATTCTTCTTCTTTACACTTCTGCTGTTTTTAAAGTCTTAATAAAGATTACTTAATTACTTGCTATAAAAGGAACATCGAATGATCTATCAGAATTCATCATCTTTACACTTTTGCTGTTTTTAAAGTCTTAATAAAGATTATTTACTTACTTACTAACTTACCTACTTCACATACAATTAGGCATTATAATTTGGGTACTTTGTTACAGGTATTTTGGCAGTACTGGTGTTTACAGAAGCTACACACTATTGCTGAGTGTCAAAAAGAATATAAGCACAGCAAATGTAATTAGATACTTATGTAGCACCAATCCATGAACAACACATCAGATGTGCTCTCTACAACAGTCTAAATGATACTACATGTCATTACGAAAAGAAATTTTGTGTTTAAACAAAAACTCCCGACCCAAGCGGAAAAATGTAGTCTTAATCAGCAAATGGAACTGATTCAATTGTAAAATACTGTGACAAATATTACAAAATTATCACATGTATAAAAGTTTTCCATATCGAATACCTGCTCATCCAAGTCAAACGTGAATGGTTCTGGACACGCTGGTTCCATGCTTGGGTCATGAAACTGGTTGAGGTAGAGATCGCTGAGGATGTCGACGGCCGAGATTCGTTCTCTTGGATTTAGTTTCAGCATCTTCTCAAGGAGTCGGATGGCTTTCGGATGCGACGCTGGATAAAGCTGCTTCAAAGGAACGGGATCTTTCTGACCAAAATCTACAAAATAATCAACCATTTTCTGCAAAGTGAATAATTGTTAGATAGTCAAGTCCATACCAAAGCAAAATTATTATTTTTATTGTAATTGTGGGGCGCGGTGGTGTAGGGGTATGTTCGGTGCCTTGCAGCCGGAGGGTTGCGGGTTCGAATCCACCTCAAGGGGGTATGTTTGGTGCCTTGCAGCCGGAGGGTTGCGGGTTCGAATCTACCTCAAGCCGCCGCGTAGGGACATTGGGCAAGTCCTTCACTCGCAATTGCTCATGCGCTTCGGCGTGAAACTCCGATTCAGTGTCCGCGCTGTAGTCGGGAGCGCCTCTGAGTAGAAATCTTGAAGGGGCGCTATATAAATATCTGAAATGAAAATTTATATAGGACCACTTCAGGAGCAAGCTAATGAGGGACACTCTTTGTGCTAGGGTGGCACGGTAGCCGGTTAAGCGGTCGGCCTGTAACGCGGACAGTATGGGTTCGATCCTTGTCCGAGGCTGTTAGTGTATAGGGACCTTGAGCAAGTGCTTCGCTCACAATTGCTCTGCAATATAATTGTATCTCCACCATCAAGGCATGTGCATTTCTGAACTTTGAAAGAAGGGCAATATCAAATGCAGTTGTATTGTATAGCTTATATTGACATTAAATTTCATTAGGAACTGCTTTCATCAGTTAGACAAACAATGCACAATAACTACCATCTATAGAAGAGTCACCAGTGGCAGGCCCACGCACATACGTGAAGATCAACCAATGGCATCGATATTATTGTCATTAATATTATATTGCATATATCATGATCGCAAGGTCAGACAATAACATATTGTTATTAAGCATCAAGATGGGGAGATGGTTGAATGGCAACACGAAGATAAGAAGAACACGGGTTCAATACCCACTAGCCCCATAAGGTTGAGTCAGCCTTCCACTCCCTAGGGGAGTTGACTGTAAAATGAGTAGTAAATAGGCCAGATGGGTGCCTTGCAGAATGCCATACAGTTAAATTAGACTCCTGTTAAACTAGTTATCATCTGTTACTACTATATCCTGTAATCTTATTGCATACATGTCAGTTTGAATTAATAAACAAACATTATTATTATTATTATCTTATATGCATACTTCGAATGAAGTCCTTGATTCGGTCGGCGTGAGACATCTGAACAAATTCTTCGTTTGGAGAGCCGATAATTCCGAAAATCAGCTGGATCTGATTTGTGAAATTTCGTCCTAAAACACAAATAACAGAGCTGATGAAAGACAGAAATGTTCTCATTGGCCTTGCTTATATACACAACAGCCTAAGTTCTCGTTTCTCCGACCTATCAGATGTTGACAAAGGGTGATCACTGACTACATATATATATATATATATCGTACTTTCACTTCAAGTGACCCATCAGTTGAGGCTTTGTGCTTTATCAAAACCGGTGCTACAGAAGTCAATAAACAGATTACATTAGATTAAGTCACGTGATCATATGGATGGAACAGTGAATGGATGGATGGATGGAACAATGGATGTATGGATGGATGGGCAGATGGAAGAATCAATTGTCAGATCAATTGATTAATTAACGGATGAACGATATAGATATTAATCTAATTCTCAACAGACAGTGGCTCATTATGGACAAACTCTTTGACTCCACAAAACAAAAACACACAGATAATAACAAACATACTTTAAAATAAAACCAATGAAAGCACAAACAAAAAACATAAAATAAATAACATTAAATTTAATGTAGTGAATAAATACGAATAAATAGATTTAAACAAACCTGGGAATATCGGCTGGCGTCCAAGGAGCTCGGCGACTATGCATCCAAGAGACCAGATGTCAACGGCACCAGTGTACTTCTGCTTGAAAAGCATGAGCTCCGGAGCGCGATACCAGCGTGTGGCAACGTACCAAGTCATGAGGAGGTTGCGATCCCCTTCATCCGATGAAACACACCTGGCCATCCCTGGCAGGAAAAGAATCAATCAGTAAATCAATCAACTGATCAATCAAAACTCATTGATTTAATCAAGAATAGGCACTATATAAAATCAATCAATATATCAATCAACCGATCAATCAAAACTCATTGATTTAATCCAGAATAGGCATTATATAAATTGAATGATTGACCGAAAGAATTAATGATGTTCTGGTTGATCAGTTGATTGATTTAAATTATTCTAATTAAATTTATTGTCTGCAGGTTTTAGCTTTTGCCTACAGGAGAGAGGACACAAGGCCAAACAGGAGGACATGTCCTCCTTTTGCCGGATGTCTGGCCATGAGTCAATCAGTCCTGAGAAGCTACACGCATTCAAGCCAATACTGGTGTGGCTACAGTTGTGGCCTACTGCCAGAAACTAATCAGGTTTCAAAAAACAGTCACAGAAGTATCTGATTATAACAGAAAAACAACATCAACATTGGGGCGGGGTGACGGTTGAATGGTAATACACAAGCACGAAGAACAGAAGGACGCGGGTTCGACACCGTAAGGTTGACTCAGCCTTCCACTCCCTAGGGGCAATGGTAATGAGCAGAAGTAGGACAGATCGGCCCCTAACAGGGTGCCATACAGTTATAAAATTGACTCTTGTTTAACTTGTAATGATGTGTTCCTACTATTTCATGTAATCATACTGCGGTTTGTCAGTTTGAATCAATTGAATAAACGAATATCATTATCAAAATTCTCTCCAACACTCCATGAGCTGATTATGCTTTTAAGAGTAGGTGGTCTTACCAAAGTCAGCAATTTTCAGCAGACAGTTTCCATTAACGATGAGGTTGCTTGGTTTAAGGTCACGGTGAATAACATTTGCCGAATGGATGTACTTGAGCCCGCAAGCGATCTGGTAGACAAAATAACGGATGTGTTCATCAGTCAGTACTTGACTCGATCGGATGATCTGGTACAGATCTGTCTCCATGAGGTCCATCACGAGATAGACATCACGGAAGCTATCCTCGTTTTGCTTTGGCCTCAGAACATCGCAGATTGCAATGATATTGTCGTGATGGAAGTGACGAAGGATTTTCAGTTCACGAAGAGTTCGTTTCGCAAGGATGCAGTTCTCAAAAATATTTGGAATCTTCTTGATGGCAACTCGTTTTCCAGTTGATCGCTGAATGGCTGAACTGACCACTCCATATGTGCCACTCCCAATTGTCTCGACTGCTTCGTAGTCGGAACCCTCGAGGTCAAATTTCACGTCGTGGAACTTTTGCCGTAGAACAGCGAGATTTTTCTCTATGCTAGTCATGTTTTCGAGTCGAATTCTATCAAAATCAAGCCAAATCATTTATTTCTGTAACCATCAGAAAAGAAAAAGAACAAATGAAACAATAAGGCAACGGTTTGACATGTATTGGCTACACAAAGGCCCAGAAGGGATCATGGATCCCGCTAAATAGGGACACCTAGCCATGTAAAAAAATATATATACAAAAAGAAAATAGCCATACGATATCTACGAGTTTCAACTATACAATACAATACAATTAGACATTTATATCGCGCTTTAACAAGACAAGTCTTGCACGAAAGCGCGTTTGCGCTGTGTTCTTAGTCATAGTGTAATGAGAATGAGTGTAGGACATTATCCCCCCGGACATTATCCCCCCGGACATTATCCCCGGACATTATCCCCCGGACATTATCCCCCAGGGTAGGACATTATCCCCCCAGTCTAAGATATAATCGTATAATATTCTTGCCGAAATATGTATATGTATATGTGTATATATTTTTGTATATGTATGTGTAAGTATACATACAAATGCATATATATATAAGTATATACATATTTACATATGTATATATATATATGGATATATATATATATATATTTGCATGCATATATACTTATATATATATATATATGTATATATGTGTATGTAATACTATGTATCTATATGTATATGTATGTATGTAAGGTATATGTATATAGATAAATGTGTATATGTACATATATGTATATATGAATATATATATGTACTTATGTATATATATGTGTATATATATATATCCATATATATCTATATATATATACAGGATAACATATGTACATGTATATATAAATACATATTACATATATATACAAACATACGTATAAATATGTACATATACATATATTTACACAGAAGGGGGGATAATGTCCGGGGGGGATAATGTCCTACGCAAAATCGGGGGATAATGTCCGGGGGATAATGTCCGGGGGGATAATGTCCGGGGGATAATGTCCGTTCCCCAATGAGAATAGATGAGTTTTTAGTTTTGATTTAAATTGCGTAACAGATGAACATTGACGAATTGTAGCTGGGAGACTGTTCCATTCTCTGGGTCCAGAGACAGCAAAAGCACGATTTCCAAACTTCCTCTTGGTGCGAAGAACGGTAAAGTCTCCTCGTGTGGCCGATCTGAGTCCTCTAGGATTTGAAGCAGAGCATGGCACGACCATGGATTTCATAACTGCGAGTGTTAAAACCTGATATCACCTAATATGTATAAAACACTCAAAAAAACTCATTTCCTGAATCTTAAGTCAACTTCAACCAACCCTGTCGTAGCCAAAAACTGTCATAGGTAACTTGTACAAACTCCTTAAAGATATTGCAAAGCTTATGAAATGTGTATTACGAGTATTTTCATGTCAGACCATTGCTCCACGATAATTCTATAATACCAAGCCTCATTTGCGCTCTGAAAATTACGTACAAAACATCAGAAAACTCGAACACGATTGATCGCACAAAAGGGAAAGTCTTCGAGTGTACAAGATGCCGCCATGTTTGTTTTTATTGCATAGGAATTGCCTCCTCCTCCATCCGTCAGGTGGCTCATTAGTGGGTAAATACGCGGATGTCGCGCTTATAAAAAAAACTTTTTTCAACTACAAAGCGTTTCTCTCTAAATAATTAACCTAGTTTTAGCTAAATAATTAACCTAGTTCTAGCTAAATAATTAACCTAGTTCTAGCTAAATAATTAACCTAGTTCTAAGGCCTACTTGTGGCTTAGCTTTTTGGAGACTTATCTGAATATGATGTCCAAGGCCTAAGTTCTGCATAAACGCGAGTTCGTTAGGCCTAAAAATAATTTTTATTATTATTGAGGTGGTGACTTAGAAACCATCCTTAGTGGCCCAGTTAGCTACATTAGTCAGAGTCTTAGAACGTATGTCCTATGCTCCCATGTTCGCAGGGGCGTAGCCAGACAAAATTGTCGGAGGGGTCTTTAAGTTTTCGGGGTTCCATTGGAAATTGTCGTATTTTTCTACATTTTTAGTTTTTAACAACAATAATGCATTTATTTGAGGATGGGTGTTTGAACCCGTAAAATTACCCCTTAATACGTCCATGCATAAGCGTGAGCTTATCAGTTTGTCTGCCAGTGAAGGCTTTCACATATATTTTAATTTCGTCCTAGCACGGTCCATACACAGGGATTTTAAAGGGCGTGATGGTAAAGAATATCAACTCACTGAAAACTGAGAAGGGTCGAGGCCATGCGGTTGCTATTTCAAAACGTGTAGGGTCTACATATACCTTTTATACCTGCGTTAGTTGTTCTGACAACGCATAATTATGTGCTTAACCCATATAAGAAATGATTGTTAACTTATCGTGTATCTCTTGCGATTATGAGTCCAACACCGGCAAAGCAGACAATAAAACAGCAGTTTTCTCAGTTTCTTTGATAAATGAAATGTCTGTTAATTGATCATTATAATTATGGATGCTGATTTTAGGATTAGTCCGGTACCAAATGATCATTTTCTGTACGCAGAGCAACCGATGAACTTCTTGCGTGTTACTGAAAGTGTGTAGATCAAAGCCGTAATAATAATATTAATTCAACATTATAAACTAATCGAAAATGAAATCTAAAATCTTAACGATGTGATAACTGTTACAACTATAAGTATATTTTAAAATGAATATGAAAGCCGATTATATTAATAAATAGTAAATATTAAAGTAGAAAAGTTATGATCTCTTTTATCGCCCAGTACGACATGCCGCAGAAAGCCTGAGAAGGTGGGAGATATTTCACATGATGAAAAGTGGAATGAAAGAAAACACGCCTATATATAGCATCTAATAGTCGATGTACCACCCCTCTACAGGGCAAACTTATAGTATCGTGGGCTGAAGGATTATACAATATCTTTGGGCATGCTGCGCGGACGCCGGACGGTACCAGATTTTCTGGTGCGGGCCGAATCCCGAAAGGCATTTCGGCCGGATCCCCGAAATTGATTTTCTAAGTCCGACCCAAAAGAATATGATTAACAAATAAACATTTGAATAGGCAGTATATCGATATACATCAAGGCCACGTTAAGTCTATGTCATGTTTGCAATTTAACTCTGAATAACTCGGTCGCTTTGTAAAAGCTGTTTTCCGGAAATCCGGCTTTTGTCTGTTTTCAGCGTTTTCGGGGATTCGGGCTGACCGCGATTTTCTAATGACACTAACCTTAACCGACCCTCACGACGCCTAACCTGACCCTATTCGACACTCACGACGCTCATTCATTCATTCATTCATTCAGAGCATTTATATAGCGCCCCTTCAAGAAACTACTCAGGAGCGCTCCCGGCCCAGCTAAAGAAAAAAGACTTGAGGTTCTTGTAGAACCCTGTCAGATGGCTTACATGAACTTAAACTTACGCACTATAAGCTTGCCCTCTACAGTATTAGACAGTTTATGATATTTTATGTTTCGCAACTTTCTGGTCTTCTGCCAACCGGAATTTGTTTTCTTTGGAAACCCCTCTCACTTGACGCAGCACTCGTATATAAGCGGGTGATTAAGGCTTTAGAATTTGTTTAGTTTACGATTACAATTAAATTTCAAGCATAAATTATAATATTTATTGTATTGACAATGAATGTGAAATAATTATGCAAAATCTGATTATGTTTTTTTCTTCTGTCTAACAGGACAAATAACTGCAGAGTAACACGAATTTTACCACACGATGGGAGTTCTTGGGTTGACGACGTTCATTGACGAAAATCAGCGACTTTTAAGTGATTTCAGACTCCATGACACGCGAATCATTATCGATGGAAACAATCTCTATCACTTTCTCTACTACTACTTTCAAGTGAGCCACAACTTTGGTGGTGATTATGACCGCTTCGCTGAGAAGTCTGCTTTCTTCTTCCAGACATTGACTGCGTGTAACATTCAGCCGTACGTTGTGTTTGATGGTGCATACGACAGCAGCGGTCTGAAGCTGAAGACCGCTTTGAAACGTGCATCCGACAGAATTCAGTTAGCGGCATCTTTATCTCACGGAGGACGTGGAAAGATTCTGCCGATTTTGGCACAGGAGACATTTCGAAATGTACTTAACGAACTTGGTGTGCCACACGTGACTTGTAATTTTGAGGCTGATCACCAGATTGCAGCACTGGCTATCAAGTGGAGCTGCCCAGTCTTGACAAATGACAGTGATTTCTTTATTTATGATATTCCTTCGGGAATCGTACTGCTAGACTATCTCAACCTGAAACTTATGACGGAGAAGACAAGTGTCCCCAACTACAGCTACCTGAATGTTCAGGTATATTATGTTGCTAGCATAATGAAGGAGATCAACACGAAGGACTGCAAACTTGTAGCACTCTTTGCTACGCTGCTTGGAAATGACCTCATCGACGGAAGAAATTTTGAGGCCTTTTTTGCCAGAGCGAGTTTGCCAAAGAAGTCGAGCAAGTTTCGTTCGGTTAGAAGCAAACCGAAAATAGCAAGTCTCCTTGGCTGGTTGACGTCAATTCATGACTTCTCTAATGCAGTATCGATTGTTCTATCGTTTTTCCTAATCGAGAAACGTGAGCAGATGAGAGAAATTATTATGAGGTCAGTTGATGAATACACCAATCTAAACTGTGAGGTCGAAGGTCATTTCACCGACTCGTTTGTCATGATGCCGGTGAAGTCCTTTGCCGGTAACAATTTACCAGATTGGTTTCTGGATCGAATAAAGAAAGGCGACGTACCAGTACGTGCGCTGAATGCAGTGACACTACGCCGTGTCATCCTCTTGGCTCAGATAGCGGTGATGAGTGAGCAGAGCACTTACCGGTGCTCGGCAGTGCTCAGACGTTTCCTTTACGGTGTTTTATTGTCAGTTGATGTTGCTGATGGCGCTGAAGATGCCCGCAAAAGCATCATTGTGAGCGAGCACGATCGTGAAGGCAAACGTATCCGTTGCAAAACGACACAGCCTCTGTGGAACCTTGACAGCGGTCGATGTATCCCGCGTTTGAATGATTTACCCACCCGGGGAGTCGAGGAACGTCAGAGCCTCTTGCTGGAAGTTCTCGCCACTTCGCAAAGCAACCTGGCAGAATTTCCGCTCGAACTACAGCTGCTTGCGGCCATAACGAACTTCTGGATACGCAATGCCAACCCGAAGGTGAACACCTTGCATCTTGAAGCTATGCTGGTGTGCTGTGTCAAGCTTGGAATTTTGAAGACTCAACTCGGTGCCACTCCACTTTCAGATGAAGACTCTCGTTTGCCTGACAATGTTTTGGATAAACTGGAGACTTTCGCCTCAAAACCGCATCACAATCACGCAGTCACCTTTGACGGTGCAGTCATTCATGCATTCTCGCAGTTCCAATCGTGTCTCGAGTCGGCGATCTACGCAAACCAGTTGTTGCTTCTGCCGTTTCCTCCGGTCAAACCAGCGACGGTTTTCAGTGGTACATTTCTGTACAACTTCTACCGCGAACTTCATGCCCGAAAAGATCCAGAACTTTACGTCGAGGAACTTCTCGGCCGTGGCTCAGACGAATCACTGGGCTTTGCTCGATGGCGGACAGCATTCAGATCTCTCGTGCCAGAAGGAAGTCTAGTCTGTGTGGTAACAGGACGTATGGCAAAGTCTAAGAAGCAAAAGCGACAGAAGCAGTCGAAAGAAGAGGACAAAGAAATGCAGGATGAGCTGGCGGAGGAGGATCATGATTTAGAGTTTTCGCTGGACTGTGATATCAGTAACAAATTTAGTTGCCTTATGGCCAGTGACAGTTGACAACGTGAAAGAGTGTAATTCAGTTTTTCCCAACAAGCATACATGAATCATTAGGTTAATAACGCTAGTTAACTGGCAGTAAAATTTGTATGTATCGGACTGTATAGTTCAGCTGTTCTCAAGTTTTTACACAGGATAACATAATGACCCACATATTCTTGTTTGTAGCCGATCGAAAAATCATTTTGCGATGGGTTCATTTCAGAAATTGTATTCGGCCAAAAGAAACTTGGTAGAATCTGTGCAGTAATTGTGCAGTTTTTACTTTTTAAAGAACATTGGACTTTTAAAATTTTTACCATGGCCTGATATATGCACCTTTCCTTTCGGCTCTTTTACTGTATGAAAGTGTGAAAACTGCTGTCCAACTTGAATTTGTTACACTGTGTATAAAAGGACTAGTTTATCAGCGCATGTGAAATGACCATACTCGACTTACCGGCCATAGTGCACAGAGAGACTTGTTATGTATGGATTGATTACGATTTGTAATGCAGAAGTCTAGGTAAGAAATGCATGTTTTGTCAATAGAAACTTAAGTTACTTAACATTATTATAATCTACTAAGACATTCTTGAACAGTTTCTGAACAATACAAGACAGTATACATATGCATACATATTATATACAGGTACATAAATATATACATTTTATATATATATATATATATATATATATATATATATATATATATATATATATACGAAACTGGAATTTAAAGCTGGCGAGACCTGTAACTGGATTAGTTTAACACTTTAACGACGAGATTGTACTAAAATTGACTGGGAAACCAATGCAGATCATCATTAAAGTGTTGAATACTAAACATGGCAAAACTTGAGGAATAACACAATTCAACCAAAACACAAGAAAAATTGTCTAACACAAAATAATCATTCAAAGCTCGAGCAGCCCCTCCCTAAACATCTGTTGGTTGGGCACTGTGTATGTACACGAGACATTTCAAGTAATTAATTAGAGAATTCTCTGTTTACAGATGAACAACATGTTCTTACAGCATTTTACACCGCTCGGTGCACATGCAACTCGTCTTCCAGTAAGATTCTATAACCCATGCACATCAGGCCAGCTGGCATAAACAGTAGCAGGAAACCAGTTTAACTCAAAATATTACAGCAGACTGTTTCAAGGCTCTGTAGTATTCTACTCCACTTAAGTTCCCACAAAAAACTAACATAATAGATAGTATAAACCTATTCTGTCTGAGAAGTCATATATATATATGACAAACCTATTCTGCCGCAAAATTTTTATGGGTAACGATTCAGTTTCTCATAAAATGCCTTAAGATGTCGGTAAAGCTTTTCTTCAACAGTGCCTTAAAATTTAATCGGTTTCTGCAATGGTAACAGTTGAAAGCAGAAACCACGACTCGATGGAACGTAAATTCTAAGAGGCACATGGCTAGAATGAATCTGTGGTGTCGTTTCGGAGAGAATTTTCTTCGGCGAACTGTCCGATTGGTTGTTTTCAAGAGTCGCCTGAATCCTCATCTGGTGCACACTGAAATTCATCAGCATCATCATGTATACGTTACATATAGTGTATGTATGCAGTGGTTAAATTGTTCATCCAGAGGGGGCAGATCTCTAAAGCTTTGCAAAGCTAAAAGCTACATCTTTCTGGCTAACATGTAACTGATACTCACTATCAGAATAACACAGGAATGTGTGAAAGATGATTCATATCAGCGATTATTGCAACCAAAGAATACAATTAGGCAATGGGTCTCCTCTTTTGGTGACAGATGATCACAGATCTCATAGTTCAGGTGGCAGATCTCAGATTAGAGGTACCAGATTTCAGATCCAGCTGAATTTAACCACTGTATCATTATATCTGATTGATATAGTGTCTTAAAAGCCTGTAAGAGATGCCAAGAACCTCTCACCATAATGAATTATCATCAATACTGTTATCATCATCGTCATCATCACGATTTTATATATACCGGATATGTATGAAGCTAGACAGCAATGCCTTTAAAGAGCCTCCCAGAGGCGTTTGGAACCTCTCACCATTCATCATCATCATCAGGATCCATGGGCCGAAGGCCCGTAGGTGTCCAACGCTTGCATCAGATCCATGGGCCGAGGCCCGTTTGGAGTCCAATGCTTGCATTGGATTTCATACGTATTTTTTCTTTACGAACGGAGTATCTGCACCCATCCGTTCGACCTTCGCACTTCTCCCTTAAAGAGAGTTCCAGGCTTAGGACTGGCTCTGATATCCACTATCTTGTGGTATCAGAGGCGGCGATGCCGCCCACGTTTGCCAGCTTTTCAGGGTTCCTGCTGAGTCTGTCCACCTCGCGTAGCGCCCTAGGTGGTACTTCAGCCAAGACCTTCACCACTGATGGCATAGCCTCAGCAGGCACTCCCCTACTGACTGTTGCCACCCCCTCACCACGTTGAGGTGTGAGTCGGACTTTGGGAGGGGGCCTCTCACCATTACCAATCAGTATAATCATTGCCATTAGATCAGTTTCTACATCATCAGGTTTAGCTTAATCGCCTTAGATTGATCCAATATTTTGTAGTCTCAGTTTATCATTCTTGTTGCTTTCAGCCAAGTTTATCAAGCATGTCTTTTAAAGGACTTGCTTCTTATAAGAGGTGCTGAGAACTTATGATCATCACCACCACCACCATCATCATCAGTATTGTGCTGACTTTGTATTTACCTCTGCTTACTTGTGAAATTGTTCTTTTTACCGAATCTCTCGGAGTACAGATCTCGAAGAGGTGCTATATAAATTGCAATTGATTGACCGAATGTCATTTAGGTTGGCATAGGCACTGCTTTTGTGAGCTGCTTATAAGCAATAAGTGTTTAGATCTATACATAATAATAATAATAATAATAACAGTGACAATTTAATATGGCGCCGTAACACAGCCATGCCGTTACAAGGGCGCCTCACAGTCAACTAACAACAGGGTAGGCCTTAGAGAACAAATAAGTCTTGAGTCCAGATTTGAAGGAGTCAATTGAGTTAGCCGCTCACAGGGCAGGAGGAAGACCGTTCCAGCATCTGGGGCCAGCCGCCGAGAAAGCGCGATCGCCAAAACGGGTTTTCATCTGTTTTACGCGAAGATCGCTTTTCTCGAGCGATCGGAGTCGCAACCCGGAGGCGGAAGAGTGCGTCCCGATGCAGTAATCGTGCAAATACTCAGGTGCGGCCCCATGAAGTGACTTGTAGACCAACAAACAGATTGTGAACTCGATACGCAGAGAGACTGGCAGCCAGTGCAGAACATCACGGAGGAGCGGCATGACATGATCATATTTCCTCCGCTTGCATAGCAGCTTCGCAGCAGCGTTGAGAACGGACTGCAGACAATCCAAGAGGCACGTTGGCGCACCGACCAGTAGGCTGTTGCAGCGGTCGACCTGAGAGGTGACGAAGGCAGCAACGGCCGCTCTCGCAGCCTCGAAAGGCAAGGACCTTGCAGCCTCTCAGGAGGCTGCATCAGGTCATAAATCCGCAATCCATAGAAACAACTCATCTGAACATTAATATAGGACCTCCTAACTAACCTGAGATCCCATTTGGCACAGGAGACTAGAACACACTTTGATATAAGTTTATATGTCTGGATATCTTCAAGGACTTTCCAAATGTACTGAAACAAGGTTATCTAACTATCTAACAAGAGATCCTGAGCTTACGAAATATTCTGCAAAGCAGACTTGACCCTCGTCCATTTTGATCATGTACTGCATCGACAGGAACCCTCGATTGTCTGTCCGGATCGAAGTCCGAGTAGAGACCATCAAAGCCTTCACGGACGGCTTCAGCAAAGCTATTTTGTACCTAGAGAAAAAAGAAACACCGAAATCATAAAACCTCAGTAAGACAACAGCCATGTTGAAGAAATACTTTCATAACATACTTTATGGATTTTATGGCAAAGGTATGCCTAGGTATCATATTAAAGCTAACGACTATTGTTCATACAGGTGCATAATGAACAAGTAATTACCTTTTATAGAAGCATCAGCACATCAAGTCAAAGAATATCCACAAAATGAGCTGCATAAAGTTTGTATTAGAGCTGCAATTTACTTTCGAAATGTACTTGTAATAAAGACATGTTAATAGGCAACACATTTACAATATAATGTGATGTAATAATAGCTTCCAATAGCATTGTGAGTAGCACCCCACTTTCACGGTGCATTACCGTGCCAACTGTAAGATTAGGCTAAGGGCAGTGATGGGCAGTTGGCCATTAACTTATTTTTTTAGTTACACTATAACTGTTTTCAACTAAAATTAAAAAGTTTAACTAAAAGTTGGCAACTGATTTTGTAAATAAGTTAACTAAACTAAAAATATTTAGTTAAACTTTTTCCAACTTAAAAAAAAATTTTCACAAATATTTTCACAATGACAGAGGTTAAGTGAACTGTAATAATGCAAAGCATCAATGACAATTTCACTTTCAAACTATGTAATGATTGTGTAGGCTACTAGGCTAATATAGTCCTGGTACAGTTCTACCAGAAAATCACGAAGAGAGTTGCTAATGGTGCAATGCAATGCAGTTCTCTTGACTTGAGTAATAAAACCAGTCACTCATGACAATCATTGCAGATGATAGTTGCTGATTTTGTTACTTAAATTTTCTAGCTAAGAACTAAAAAATATTAGTTAAACTTCTTAGATAATAACTAAAAAATATTAGTTAAACTTTGGTTTGAACCAAACGATTTTATTTTAGTTAAACTTCTGCCTGAACTAACAAATTTTTTAGTTAAACTAAAAGTTTGCAACTTTTTAGTTAACTTTTGCCCATCACTGGATAAGGGATAAATAAAGACATCTGCTAACTTTGTTACACCACTCTGGCTACATTACACTTGTTACGGTAGTCCTGTTGTTACATAAATTACACAATCTACCTATTCGTTGTAGTCTCCGTGACCTGGAACTGCTCCACCATCTCACTGTCCTTTGGAAAATCACTCTAAAAACACAATCACCATTCACCATCTATCAAAATCAAATTTTCAAAGATTTCTGACAATACTTATCTGCATTGATGCACACAATTCGTTCTAATAATCTGAATAAGGTATTAAATGCATTTTAGCATCACTGTTATTATTATTATTATTATTACGCATGTATTAAGAGCATTATCTAATTACCAAACATCAATCGATGGTGCTCAGCAATTAAATGAAGGAGTTGCTCAAGCTTCCTCCACAGTAGCCATCTCGGTGGAGGAGAAGGATTGAACCCGTACTCTCCATGTTACAAGGTGAGCATTCTAACCAATCGGCTGCTGGCATTAAATTACAATATCAAACGGCAGAACTGGTTGGGGCATACATTTATATTAGGGCTGGGCATTTAACGCGTTATTAACGCGATTAATGCGTTAATTAATTAACGCGATTAAATTTTTAACGCAGTTAACGCGATTGTCACTGCACCCAATTATTTCTAGAAATGCGCTAAAAGAATTCTTGATAAAATCGCTCAGTTTAAACTTTAAACTTAAAAATAAACACTAAAAAGTAAAAATAAGTAGTAAAAGCATTGTGTGCTTTTTGTTTATTGACTGCAATCATTTATATAGCGCATATTCAACGTAATTACTCCGAGTCGGTACAGTAGTTGTACTTGTTATCTATTGTGACATGCGTTAAAAATTAATCGAGGCGTTAAAAATTTTAATCGTGCGATTAATTTAGATTAAAATTTTTAATCGTTGCCCACCCCTGATTTATATAGAGCCACTGTGTGGTTCTTAAGACACTACATAAATTCAAGATTGTATACACACATGCAAGAGACGTTAAGAACCCACGTTCAGGGCCTTGGGCTTCAGACATTGTCGGCTGAGGGGCATAAGAGCCGAAAATAAGCGCCTCTCCGTATTCTACTACGGCACAGCTTTACATATATTTCAGATATATAGTGTACAATTGTATTCAAACATTTATAAAGCACCTCTATAGGGTGAACAGTTCAGATGCATTCCTGGTGCACAAGGCCACAAGAGAAGAAATAGGTTTTGAGAAAAGCAAAGGAGGAGGAGGGGTTACCATCTAGAATTTGAGAGCGAGTAGATGGAGACAGAACATTCCTAAGACAAGGACCAATTGGACTGAGCCATAGCTGTTCTAGTATAAGGAACTAAAAGATCAAGTCTGTTTGAAGAGCTAAGTGATGATGTGAGGAGGCTGAAAGTGGCCGGAGTAATACATCAGCTAGATATTTCGGGGCAAGACCCCATTGTGCCTTGAAGACCAGAATGAGCATTTGAATTTACTGTGTGCAGAAAGAGGAAGCCAGTGCAGTCAGGGTCGGCGCCAGAGTATTTGCCGCCCTAGGCGAACCTGTCGCGCTGCGCCCCCAGTAAATGCGATAACTAATCAATATTAAATTAACTAAGTTAATTTAAAAGTTATCCATAATTATTACAGTAACAGTCTGGAAACTGTATTAGCTATGCAGCCTATGCTGTATACGATGTAACACTGTAAGTCTGTAGAAATAATTATAATGTAATTTCAAACTTTAATTTTTCGTGCTTTCACTTTGGCAAATGTAGAAGAGTTCTATCACTTCAATGTCTCCCGCAAGATGCCTATCATGTTCAATTGGCAATGTAGCTATAGGCCCAGTCCAACAAATCTTTCTTGCAGCATGACCTATGCAAATATATTTCTTTTGAGCTTCGAGTAGCTTCTCTCATCATTAGTCACAAAAACCGGAAGTGTCAAGAAGACGTCAAATTGAATAACTATGCAGCGTCTTGTAACTATTTAAAACTATATTTTAAATCTAGTAGGCCTATATCAATGCTTGCACACATATTGCGCCATTTATTGACCTCGATCACCCAGACCGTTATCTTTAGTGTCTGGTTTTGTACTAGCACTGGATTTTCTGTTACATGAATTATGCTTTTAACAAAAATTGATTAAACTTTTAATGAAAACAGGTTTCAGTAAAACAAGAAAAACACAAGGTCTCCAGAAAACCCCATTTAAGAAGTTCAGATTAAAAACCAAGATCTTGGGAAAAACCGAAAAAGTGCTAACATTGCTGATGATCGGTCTCAGTTTCATTTTAAATATGTCCCTAGTAAGCAACTTCAAACATGCGATAGTTAAGTGCATAAGCGTGACGTGCCACCATGTGACTGACGTTAAGATTTTGAAATGTGTGGTCTGTTTGAAGCCGCTTCATATTTTCGTATTCATTTATTAATGAATGGTGGCAAAACGCCAGCAATATTTTAAAAAATATTTTTTATTTAGCTTTTCTGCCGCCCCCAGAAGCGTGCCGCCCTAGGCGGCCGCCTAGTTCGCCTAGTGGTTAAACCGGCCCTGAGTGCAGTTACTCTAACATGAAGGCATAACTGTGAGAAATGTACACACGTGTATGCTGCCGCTGTTGCCAAAGGTTGAAAGGCGTAGGTGAGGTTTATCAGGTGACATGATGATTTCCAGGACTTCACTCGTCATGTCCAGTTCGCTAAATGCCTCCTTCAAACATTCTGACTGAAATCAAGATCCGAAAAAATCACAATCACTTAATATCGCGATCATTAACAATCATCATCATCTGATCGGTAACCTCCATCATGATCCTTCTCGATCATCATCACCATCATCAAAGCGCGATTAGCAACTGGTTAATAAAGAATATTACTTACTTACTTTACTTATATAGGTGGTGGCACGTCTCTCACCACCTTTGTCCCAATTGAACTTGGGGATGGAAGGGCATGGCCAGAATGGACTCGCTGCATCCACCTCTGGCACAACTGCTGTTTGTTATTTGCACTGGTTTGCTATTAAAGCTCAGATGGAGCTTTAATAGCGGATTTAAATTGCGGATGATTTACGCATGCGTTTAATGCCGAGGATAGATAGCACACCAAAACTTTTATGACATGTTAGGTTAGCCCAACACATAAATGTGATTCTCTTGTAAACCAAAATGCGGTTAGCAATTGGTATAATAAAGGATATACTTACTTACTTACTTACTTACACCATGGCTGCCTGGATTCTCAATAATCTATTGTCATCATCACCCATCATGCACAAAGATCAGAAGGACATGGGTTTGATGCCCACTAATCCCATAAGGCTGACTCAGCCTTCCACTCCCTAGGGGCTACTGTAAATGAGCAGTAGGACGGGTGGGCACCCATACAGTTAAATTCAACTCCTGGTAAACTTCTTATCATCTGTTACTATCATGTCATGTAATCTTACTGTGTCCTTGTCAAGTTGAATTAATAAACTATTATTATTATTATTATTATTAGCCGTCATCATCACTGTCATTCACCACCACCAACAACAAAACCACCACCACCCCAACACCAATGCTAACATTACCACCATCCCCACATCCACTGTAACCACCTGCATTCATTAACAACATTCTCAATTGACTCCAGTCATGAGCAGCATCATTATCATCATTTTATTTACCTTGATGATAATTTTGTTGACGACGTTTGCACTGTTGAAGTTGAAGTCGAGAGTTTCATCCGACTCCTGGGTCTTGAGGCTGCAGTCCGTCAGAACCCCATTGTCTTCTAGCCTGGAAAAAACATCACCAGCCACGTCAAGCCTTGAACGTAACCTTAAGGCGGCAGATATTTTAGCAGCTTAGAATTCTAGCAGACTCAGAACACATCACTTCAGAGATTTAGCTAAATTTTCACCTTCTAAGGCAAGCTACAGTAATAAGCAAAGATAAATTATGTAGAGGTAAGTTAAGGTGAATTTATGTAACTATTGTAATCGTAATTGAACATTTGTATAGCGCCACTCATAGGGCAAACCAAATCAGTGCTAGCCTCTATGATACTAAATGTCATTACAAACACGAAATTACATCAGTTTTACATGTAAAACAATGCACAGTGAACTTGGAAGGTCAACAGTGGCAGGCCCAAGCACACGTGTGGAACCAATCAGCAGATTATCCGTTGACAACTGACAGATGGCATGGACGTTCAGACTAGTGGTTAGCGTGCTGGGCTGTCAATCGAGAGGTCGAGGGGGGGAATCCTTGCCAGGACAGAGATTTGGTTCCAGATTTCTGCTTCACCTGCACCCCAAGCAAACTCACTTAAATGAGTACACTGACCGTACACTGTTGGCAGGAAGATGAGACGGCAGGGGAGACATGCCGAGGCTAAGAAACTGAAGTCGCCAACACTTTATACCCATGGCTGCCTCAGGGACTGCTTTTCTTCTTCTATATATAGTTTGCTTGCATGTTATAGACATAAATACAGATATTATTCATATACTCTGAAGGGCTGCACTATTTATTATTCACTGAATGAATGAATGAATTTACCTACATTAGAATCAGTGGATGGCCATAACCTTCATAGCACATCTTCAAGGCTGTTGTTGCTGATGGCTGTGAAGCCGCTCCAAAAATGTTGAGGCACTCCTGTAAGCAAGTACAAAAGCAATCGAGGCTGTCAAAAATCAGCAATCCATTGTTTCAAAGTCTCAGTTAGAATCTATGGATTTATTGAATGACACGACCACTACTGGAGCCAAATGCTTCCTTTAGGAGAGGACCTAAATATGGGAAGCCATGTGAATTAATTGGCTGGATTTTAATGTCATTTGAATTGACTGGATTTTAATGCCTATATGAATGAATTGACTGGATTTCAATGCCATATGAATGAACTGACTGAAAGATCATTCCAATAGGAAGGACCCAAAAAAAGGCACGATGTTGGGCCATAGCAGTCTTGCCCGAGGGACAAAGAGATCAACACAGTCTAGACAGCGGAGAGGACGAAGAAAAACAGCAGAGGTGGGCTTGCACATCAGATCACAAAGGTACCTGGGAGCCTGTCCTTGCGAGTTCTGAAATGCATATATATAGGCACAAATAGTAGGTTCTAAAAGATTAGATCATGAGGTCAGGATATGCTTAGAGTCACCTGCAACACATTTCCAATTGGTGGGTGTGACAATTGACCACTGAGATGAACTAGATATTCTAACCAATCACAATGCATCTTTACCATTTTATTTTGAAAAACCTGAAAAGCAGGGATGGGCAGTAATTTAAATTACATAATTGAAATTACTTGAAATTGCACAATTTGTAATTTGTTATTTTGTAATTCAATTACATTTCCCATGTATATTGTAATTTGAAATTACATTTCATGTCCCAAAGTAATTCGTACATTCCTGCTGAAAAGGTTTGCTCAACATGCAACATACACAGCTTTTGCAGACGCTCAAGAAATGCAGAATTTACAAATAAACACTGACCATGAGAACCGTGAGATTTATTGTGAACGTTGTCTGCTCGACTCGCAGAGTAAACTGTTGGAAGAGATCGGCCTGAATGAAGGCATTCGCAAGAACACACTTTGCATCCTCGACGGTTACTTTGAGTCCATTTTCACTGGCAAATACAATTGCTGTCTGCAACAGAAAACAATCAATAAACAACCAGTAATTAATCATTTATGCAACCAAATATTAATATGACACCATCACTTAAGACACCAAAATTACTGAATCAAGCCCAATATCAACAGTTTGTTACATTATCATGGCGTAACACTAGTGTTTCCTATTCATTACTATAATCACTGTAATAATAATAATAATATAATAATAATATTCTTCTTTATTATTTAAAACTGACAAGTACACAGTATACAATTCATAGTAAGGATGGATGATCACAAGTTATTACAGGAGTCAAATTTAGCTGTATGACAGCCATTCAAGGCGTCCATCAAGTCCTACTACTCATTTTACCAACACCATCTAGCGAACGACTGGCTGAGTGGACCTTTTGGAGGGTGAGGGGCCGTCTATAAATGACGTCACGCAATTTTGGCCGATTTTTAACCCACCCTCCCCCCCTCGTCATCACACTTCGTCACAAAAAGTAACACCCCCTCTGAAAATGACGTCACAAAGCTCTGACCCCCCCTTTAAAACCAAATTTCCATGGCGAAGCAAAATGCTCCTTCATGGAAGAAATAGTGAAAGCATAAATATTTTAAAATCTAACGGTGACCAAATATTGAAATAATTAGAAAATTATTAATAATGGTGCCCGTATACATTAAAATAATTAAAAAAATAATTAAAATGTAATCCTCAAAATTAGTGCTGTTATTATTAAAATTAAATTGTTGTTAATTGTTAAATTTAATAACATAGACCTGGTGTGACGTCACACTTCTCAGACCCCCACCCCCATGTCACACATCGTCACAAATTTCCGACCCCCTCCCCTAGGTGCGTGACGTCATTTATGGACGGCCCCTGACGAGTACCACTCATATCACTCATTATAAATCTTTATTCATCATTGGCAACTCAATCCTACCAAAATCCCATCCTGTTGTCGCTTCTGCCATATCTCATGACCCCCGTCAACCATCCATTTCCACCGTACTACACAGCAGCATCCCGGTTTGACCCCGCCCGCAGATTCTGACCTGGCAGGCTGGTATACAAACCGAATAAACACTCTGGTTCTCGCGGGCTTGAGCTCATAGAGCGCCAATGTATAAAACTCATCTCCCTGCTGTGGATGCTGTGTGACACCGAGAAATTTCGGATATTTACATTATTTTACAAATTGGAAGTGAGCGATAATAGGTTAATTTGACGTACGTCTTTGAAATGAATGGCTTTTAACATGGTCGTCATGTTTCTCGCATTGTCCAACTTCGCCACGAGAATATAGTGGCTGTCGTCATCAGAATCCTGCGTCGAAAGAGCCATTAATATATTTTTGTGTTTTTTAATACACGTAAACTTGTTTTCAAATTGCCCGCATCAGCAATTCCTAGAACTCATACGTTCATTATTATCTTCGCCCTATCTCAAGCAAGTAAGATCAACATGCCTTATCCTCTCCAATAGGTAAGTAGGATCTTTCACTCACGCAACTCCGAGGGACATGGTCTGAAACCCAGATTCTCTTCAAAGCGATTAATACATCTACTAAATACATTATCTCGGTCTATACCATATTGGTTCCCTAACTAACATTGCCACCAGCCTATAATTCTTCCTTAGTTAGAGCAGAGATAATATTTGCTATCTCAACCCATTTAATAACTAACTGTCAGAGCTTAGACAATTTTTCCATCTGTTACCTGTAACAAGTTGCGACCTGTCAGCTTGGTGTTGTGAATAAACGAAATTGATTGATTGATTGACAGTAAGTTTGTGTTTCTAATAATTTCAATGTGTGTCAAACTTCGGAAACTATCCAGTATGGCATCATCCAGCGATCACCTAGATCTGTCATACCAAACGTTTTCCAGCTTAGCACCACTATATCTCTGCCAGATCCTCCCCAGAATTTTGAAATGGCTATGTCACCGACCAAAAGCATGACTCGAGGACTTGATCAGATATATGCATGTGCCGATATTTTGGTCTACTTAAATTTACATGGAAAGTAGGCCTAGCCATAAATTTTCTAAACGTCCACTGAAATGGAAAGATTCTCGGTTGTATCTTACTATATGAATTCTGCCTAAACGGCTGCCAGAGACGTAGCAGTAGAGGTTATTAGGCCTACTACAGGCTGTCGCTTATTTGAATCGAAGATGCAACGTGCACCTGCTATTATTATTACACAGCCTCCTAATATAATTATTCTTGTATCTATTAAAGGACCATTATCGGAGCAAAGATCGATGGCGCTGAGCAATATTGTGCGTTAGGAGTTTGCACTCAGAGGGGAGGCTATTCCAAATGGAGGGACCAACGAGCTGTCTAATGGCTGTGCGAGCTAGCATGCGGAACCCCAAAATCACCTACCCTAACGCAGAGATCGACGACCAGAAGAGGTTGAGGTTAAGGTAAACAGCTGCTCTACTCAGGACACAATGCCAGACAATACAGGATAAATGCGTTGCTGGACCGGGAGTCAGTGAAGGACATGCCAACTGGTGAAATGCTCTTTATATATAGCACCTGCACAACGAATAAGTAAACGTCTTACATGTAATGAAGAACACAGAATACGAAGAATAAGAAATTTAAAACGCAACTGTTATTTTCAATTCTTTAACGCCAACACACCATTGCACAAGAAATAGCCTATCTTAATAAAATCGTCAAGTTCACTTGAACTCAAAGTCCTTCACAAAAGTAGGCTATCACATAGATAGCACATTTCTAAAACTGTACATTCTATCGAGCTCTTAGCATCTGCGCTGACAATTGGCAGTCTGTACGTGTGCAAAGCATCCTTGAAGTAGCTTGCTACTGACGATGCTATATAAATTGTCGTAATTACAATTACAACTACAATTTCTGTAGCAGTCATAAAAGTAACAGTAAGATATAAAATATCAGCAACTTCTAAATTGCGAATTCACCAATTGTACGCTTTCCTCTTTAAAGTAACCTATAAACTAAATGTATACCAAAATAAGATAAGTTCAAAAACCTGCTGTAAAACTCGACAACCTAAGATAGAATCATATATGGTTATCAACCAAATTACTAGGGTCACATCAACCCTTCAAATTAGAGATCCATTGATTCATCGATCTGATCACCCATCCATTGATCTCGATCACCACATAGGTCTAACCCCTAACCCTATCAACAAAATTAAATCGATCAATTACAAAAATAAAATTGATCCAACAAAATTTTAAAAACCATCAATAATGTTACAGGCAGACGTTTTGAAAAAATGCTGTTAGAATTGGTGGTACTAGTTTCACAACTGCTCAAACTTTCCTATGAAAAACGTTCTCCTGACTGAAACGTAGATCCACAATTTTTCTTAATCGCACCACAGCCGATAAAAATCCAAGTAAGAATGTTTTGGCTTCTTTTGACTGCATGTATACTGAGTATTACGACAAGAAATATCCCCAACTCTCCCCAAACAGCCATTCGAAACAGAAGACGAAATGCAGGCAAAGTCTTCAGCTATCACCAACGTTTACTCTTCATCACTTAAGCAAATAACTTGTGCAAGATTCCAATTTTGTTTAGGCGCGCTATAAATAACAGTCTAATAATAATAATAATAATAATAATAATAATAATAATAATAATAATAATAATAATAATAATAATAATAATAATAATAATAATAATAATAATAATAATAATAAATGGAACAGAAGCAGACAAGAAAATCCAGTGGAAAAATTCATTGCAGGTCGTTGCTGACGGGCTCTTCCCTGGAAAAAAAAGAAAGTTGAGAGTGTAAACATCTCAGTATCGATGCAAAAATAGTGATGAAACATAAATGCAACAGAAAGTAACAAAATCTTTCATTTGTAAAATGTAACGTTTTGAATCCCCAATTCTAGAGTTTAAGTTAAACAGTGTTGTGTGTGTGTGTGTGTGTGTGTGTGTGTGTGTGTGTGTGTGTGTGTGTGTGTGTGTGTGTGTGTGTGTGTGTGTGTGTGTGTGTGTGTGTGTGTGCATGGTATTCAACCTGTCACAGTCGATAGCAAAACAACCGAATGGATTGACAGACGTCGATTGTTCATAGAACAGATCTATAATGAAACTGCTAAATGATTGATCGAATGACTGATTGATAGAACGAGCGACTGATAACAAAGAACGAATTTATTGATTGCTTCCGATATTGATTGTGCACTGAGGCCATCCGTAATAACTTGTTGAATAATTGATTGCATAATTGATTGACCGATGCAGATAGCGAAACCCACTTTGTCACTTCAATTTCATTCAGCTGTGCTCTACGCCGAGCAGACATGTTCAGTGTACCACCTGCAAGAAATTACCAACACCCACGTGAAACCAATTGCACTAATCATGGCCATTATTACTGTTAACAATACAACACAATATCACAAGCCCTATTAACCCTAGGGCTACCAAGCTTTTTTTGTAACACGGACTACCAAGGGGGGGGTGGTTACCACCCCACCCCTGGATTTCGTGTTTGGTTTTACATATCATAACTTGTAATATAGCATTGGATTCAGCATTCATTTCTGCACAGAATGGTATATTTAGTTGTACATTATGTGAATGCACCTCGAAATTACATCACTTTTAACAACGGGACCCATTAATTAGCAATATTGTATATTATTGGGTACATTTTGTACTTTTGGATAAACAAATATAAGATTATGTGTGTTTTGAAACTAATATATGTATAAAAGGTACACAAAATCATCCCTACACATGTTTATATAGTATAAATGTACATCCATACATATAATATCCATACATTATATATCGGTTTACGTTATAACGCTGTATTCAGCCATTTTCACACAGATTACGCGTATTATTATTTATTTTGATCACTTCCGGTATTCAAAGGGGCCGTCCATAAAGTACGTCACGCTATTTTGACCATTTTACCCCCCCTCCCCCTGTCACAAACTGTCACAAAACTCGGACCCCCCCCCTAAAGTACGTCACACTTTCAACATAGAAATAATAATACTTCCGAAAGGAAGGCTAATACATAAACAAGGCTTCGCAACAGCATTATTACTAGCGCTCCTAGCGAGAGGAATCGTGAAAAACACATTCAGGAGATATGCATTTCATGCTATTTTGACATAAAACTAATTAAAATGTTTCAGAAAATTTTTGAAAATTATTTTTAAAGCTATGAAATTCTACTAAAAAATAAAAAATAAATTATAAATAAAATAAAAATAAATAAATGTGTGACGTCACACATGGCCTGACCCCCCTTCCCCTGTCACAAACTGTCACACTTTCTTAACCCCCCTCCCCCTGGAGCGTGACGTACTTTATGGACGGCCCCAAAAGACAAAGATGTAGGTATGCAAATGAAGCCCTTCCTTCCCTCTAAAGAATGGTATCTTTGTTTCTCTTCCAGGAAGACAAATGAATACGCTACAGACAAAAACTAAGGGGAGTCCTTCCATTCAGCCATTTTTCACGCATGTTACGCGTATTATAATTTATTTTGAGCACTTCCGGTTGTCTCAGGTCAACTCAGTGACCATAGAAATGTAGCCCCACATTCCCTCTATAGAATGGTATAATTTGTGTCTCTTAATATTAAATGACGGATAAGATATATTCGAAAATCTAGGGGGTGGTATCCACCCCCCTGGTACCTCGGGTATATTGGGTATAACTTTTGAACGGTGTGAGATATCATCTCACATTTTACCTCAAAACGTGTGCAAATGAACCCCTACAGCTACCTAAAAGGTCAAATTTTTATTCCATACGGAAAAAGTTTGAGATGAAAAAAACCTAGGGGGGGGGGGTGGCAACCACCCCCCCTTGGTAGCCCGAGGGTTAACAGTTGTAAACACAATGTAAAGCTGTAAATGTAACTCCTTATTTATATGGCGCCTCTTTAAGAGAATTCATCAGAGGTGCTTCAGACCTGACTACACAATACCATAATCAAACAGAATGCTCTTCAACCGTTTACAAATAGAGGCACAAGTAAAAAGCTCATTGCAAAGATTGCATGGAAGCCTGTTCCAGACTGAGGGACCGACCACTGGCTTCCATGTGGCACTGTGGCATTATTCCACAAGGGAACAACCAGATCACCCTGTGTAGCATGAAGGAAGAGATCGGCGACCAGGGTGCGATGACACTCAAATACATAGTAATGGAATTTTTAATAAAAGTCAACACTTTACAGAGCATTCTAATGTAATGTAAGTATGTATGAGCACTTGTTATAGCGCCCCTTCAAGATTTCTACTCAAAGGCGCTTCCCACTACAGCTCGGACACTGAATCGGAGTTTCACACCGACGCGCATGAGCAATTGCGAGTGAAAGGACTTGCCCAGGGTCCCTACGCGGCTGCTTGAGGTGGATTCGAACCCGCAACCCTCCGGCTGCAAGGCACCGAACATACCCCTACAACACCGCGCCCCTTTAAAATATCTACTCAGAAGCGCTTTCTGTGCTAGCCTATTATGAGGTTAAATGTCATTAAGAAAGAATATATTAGCCTACATCAGTTAGCAAAACAATGCACAGTAAGCTGAAAGAGTCACTATAGTGGAGAGCCCACGCACACACGATGAACCATACTTGTTTAAAACGGTAAAATGAAAATAAAAAACGGAAAAAACGTCGTTTTATTGAAAAAAAATAAAAAACGAAAAAAACGAGAAAAAAGCGGAAAGAAAATAATTTGAATTTGCTACATCTTTTACTGCATTTTAAAATTAAAAACCTTGTTTACACAATTTAATTTGAATCAGCAAATAACATAACTTTATAAGTAAACACCAAGCAATAGTAATCTACAACAATTATTTTCTTTTTCATAAGTTTGATTTAAAAAGGAAATTGAGAAATTAAAAATATTGAACTCTTTTCAAATTTAAATTGTGTACATAAGTCCACATAAATCCATGCTGACATAAGCAATTAAAAACTAAACTTTGTAAGTATAGAGTGTACTTAATTAAAAATTGTAGGTCTACTAACAATTCTGACTTAAATAAAAAGAACTTGATATGGTATGGAGTAATATCTATCAGTTTATCAGTCAATCAGAGATTACTGAGTACAAAGACAACATTTCGCATTTTGAAGAACTTAGAAATTCAAATAACTTTTATAAATTTTATTTCCTGTACTGTGCTTTTTTTATTTTTCAACTGATGACACTAAATAGTGACGTAAATTAGATGAATCCTTGAAAGGACGGAGACAACATAAGGGATATCAGACAAAAGTAAAATTAAACAAATAGTAACAGACAGTAAATAAATAAAGTGACTTAAAAAAATAAAAACACGGAAAAAAACGTGACGAGAAATAAAAAACGAAAAACGACGCTTTTTGGAAAGAAATAAAAAACGAAAAAACGTTTTTTACAACTAGGCGATGAACCAACCAACGGATTCCCGTCAAAAGCTGACAAATGCCATGGATGCTCAGAGCTTATAGACCAAGTTGCTAAGGATAGCTAAGCTATAGGCCTAATATTACATGGAAGTGCATTTGGAAGGTGCTTGTGAGATGCTATATAATTATGCAGCTACGTTACAGGTATGTGTGGCAGGCACGATTCCCCTACCTGTGCTCCGCACGCTGGGGCATTCCTACCACGCCTACTCATAGCACAGGTCTCTGCCTTCCCTCATTACTCTCTGTATTTGTCCGTCTTTCTGACTGTCTGTCCGTCTGTCTCCCTCTCGCTCTGTATCTCTGTGTGACCATCTCCCTAATTCCTGTGTGTGCCATAGAAGTCAGCCCGTATACGCATGCACAGAATCGATAAGAAGTATTAGTTCACTTGACTAAAATAAGCTACATAAACTGAGGAGGAAAAGTCCACATTAATTCTGCAGCTAGTAACCTTTAAGAAAAATAAAAGAGAAAAGTAAAATTGCAAGAGAACTCGAAATTTCGGCAAAAAGCAAGTCCATGGCTAAAATGTTAAGAAATTCAAACCACGATGCTTTTTAAATTTTCCCACTTAGACACGTTTCCTATTGAGTGCAAAAGTGTGTTCAACACCAATTTAACAGAGTCCAACATTGTTAAATTTGTCCGATTGATTGAATAATTGATACCTCTTGCGGCGTCAACGAGATACAGAGCAATCGTTGCAATCAAAGCAACTGAAACAAACAACAATCATCAATTTTTAGGATCCTGACAAGTGACATTCATCTATCGACTGACTCATTCCTCATTCCATCCAACCGTCCGTCCGTCCATTCATGCTTCCACCCATCTGTCCAAACATACATCCAGCCATCTATCCACTATGCTCTGCTGAATGTGGAGATATACAGCTTCCTTGCCTCCACACATTATTGAGAAAGTACATTGGGCTTTATTGAGAGTACCTTGGGCTCTATTGAGAGAACACTGAGCTTTACTGAGAGCCAGGGCCGTAAATCTGTTTCAAGATGTGGGGAGGGAAAATTGACTCTTCGGAAGTGTGTTTAGTTTCATTAAGAAGCCCACTGCTGAGTTCAGTTACACGCTAGGTTAAAAAAAATTAAAGTTATTTGGAACATTTATATCATTTGAACCCTAAATTTTAAAGACATTATTTTATAAATCATCTTCACCCTACATTTTAATGTTTAAATGGTAATCATGTAAGTTAAGACAGCGCCTAGGCCTATGTCCGCAAATGCTTGAAGACCATTTTGTGGTTTCATTGTGTTAGGTCGGGAGCGCCTCTGATGAGTCTGTCATACAGTGGCGCTATATAAATTTACAATTGCCATTACCGTGATCAAAAGAACCAAAGATTGGGCCAATGATAAACTTCAGTCTCACTGTGCATAGTTTACAAACCTATCAAGTTTCAACTCTGTGAACTGACCCTCTGTTTCTCTGTCTCCCTCCCTCCCCCTCTCTATCTTTTTGAAGCCCAGGTACAGGGTATTATATGCTTAGCATGGGCGTATTTAGGGGATTGTTTTACGGGTTCAAACCCCAAATAAATGAATTACTGTCATAAAAAACTAAACATGTAGAAAAATACGACAATTTCCAATGGAAACCTCCTGAAAACTTAAAACCCCCTCCAAAACATGTTTCCTGGCTACGCCCATGATGCTTAGGCATGGACTTCTAATCCCCTATAAATAATATTGGAGCCCATGACTTATGTTACTATAGGCCTAGGCCTATATTATCTGTGCTCAGTTTGAATATACTTCTCTTCTATCAAAAACTGGGCCAATGTCTTTCCATTCTGTAATCACCCTTTCTAAGAATGAAATATAGCGCAGCTGTCACGTCAAATCATCTTTCCACTTTGGATTAATGAAGAAGAAAACTAGCCAACACCCAAATTTACATCTGTTAAACTGTTCTCAGGCTGAAAGTGTCAGTCGCCTTGCTGACCTCTCGCTTAAGGTGGGCACATATGGCATTCTATAGGCATATAGGTAAGAGATTCCTTAATTCGTGACCAACGATTCAAAATACCAGTCACCATCGGTATTATAAAGAAACATAACATAACAATTACAGTAGATTTTGACCGAAAAGATTATTTTAAAACAAATTTTTGTCATCTGAGAAAAACTTGCCGACAAACAACAGCGTTCACACCAACAAGAGAAAACACCGTCTGCCTGACATCCACCGTGGTTCTGGACAGAACCTCAGGCACTAGCCAATAAGCATTGCAAGAACGTTAGAGGCGCAGAAGTCGGTAACGCTGCTCTGGGTAACCTCGGAACAAATTCAAGCATTTGTTGTGATCCTTTCTAGTCTAACGGTCTTAATGAGTCTGACCTGTAGTCGCTTCCCGATTCCTCGGGAATTGATCCTTTAATTGTCGTATGATATTCCGACCGGTGACGAGTTGGACTGACTCCATGTCCCGGTCAGTTTCCAGTCCCGAGCAAAGCATTCACCCTCCAGTTCTCCATAAAAGCTCAATATTCTCCTCTACTGCCCAGCGTTGTGCACTGCCAACTTTCAACTCCCCGACTCTTGCAGTCCACCTGGCACCTGCTCATCTTCTCCTTGTCCTGTGCGACCTTATTGACCTGGGAGGTCGTCGGGGTTGTGGGAACGGCGAAAAATGATACCACTCCGCTCAGAGGTGGGGAGGAAGGAGGTCCTCCGCCGTCGTGGGTACGCAGAAGCATATATATATATATAATATATTAATTTAGAACTAATGGCATCTACGTAGACAAAGAATGCAAATTTCAATAGTCTCCCAAGGAAGAGTTTGCGGAGATTGGGGTTGGTTCCTTATTTTATGACACACCTTATAAAAATGACACGGCTTAGACAAATTTGTGGGGAGGGAATTACTTCACGTTCCCTCCCCAGGCTTAAAAGTGGGGAGGGAATTCTCTCCCTTCCCTCCCCGTGATTTACGGCCCTGCTGAGAGCACTGGGCAATGGGCTCTATTGAGAGCCCAATGGGCTTCCATCCATCTATCCAATGATCCACTTATCGATATTGCTCCTTTGATCCATCCATCAATCACGCTCTATAGGCTATCCCTCCATCCATTCAGGTAGGATGAAAATTTTTGTAAAAGGTTAACTATAAACATTAGAGAGAGAAAATATAAAAAAACAAGCAAGAAGAAAATAAAAACTGAATTAACGAATTAATAAATGAACGAATGAATGACTCGTCAAACGAATGAATGAATGAATGCACGACCGCTTACCAAACAGGCAAGCAAGGAAGAAGACTTCGAGTACCAGGTAACCTCTGGAATCAACTATTTTACCAGCGACAATTTCTATGACAGCAAGACCAAGGTTCTGTACGGAGTTCATTCTGAAATGAGGTCAGGTAAAAAAATTATTTGAAATGACATGATATAATAATAATAAATAATAATATCTTTTCTTTAATAAGCGCCTGACAAACGCACTGCGCTGTACATTTACATGTTATGAAATTTAAATCTTAACTACTAACAGAACAGACAGCCTGCAATACAACGGCGCTATTAGCAGCCTACAAAGCATATCCGCCCAACGGGGGCTCGAACTCGGTACCTCTCGGTCTCTGTGCCAGATGTTATCCAATGCGCCACGGCCCCCCAAGATATGGCTTGCATTTTGGTGTGCTGTTGTCCTGATGTCTTGTGCATTAGACATCGGCGCTATAGAAGTCACTGATTATTAATAATCTAGTCACTGGATTAAATATTAGCAACTTATTATTTTCTTTCGCAGTTTGTAAGGCCTTTACTCCTCTCCGACAATTTCTAATTGTCATAATAATTAAAATAATAACATAAAACTGACAGTATGTGCCATATTGAAACATTTATAAAGCGCCTCTTTAAGAATAACTATTCAGAGGCACTCTCAGCACGGAAGCTAATGATGGTAATGTTGATAATAACAATTATAATAATATATCGCTTCACAATATTTTAAGTAAGGAATAGAAGTCTGGATATGATTGTGATTTTTCAAAATCTTGGTCTTGGCCTTGACGTTTGGTCTTGAGACCAAAGTTATTGGTCTTGACTCTTGAGACCAAAGGTCTTGGTCTTGAGGTGCACAGTCTTGGCCTTGGTCTTGGTCTTGAGGTTTCAGGTCATGACAACAAGACAGATCTGACTATAAACAGATCTGACGATTAACAAATATGAATAGCTATGAATAGATATGGCTATGAATAGATATACCTATAAACAGATCTGACTATAAACAGATCTCACTATCAACAGATATGGCTAATAGGCCATCTGATCTGACTATAAACATCCATTTGACTATTCTTAATTATAACTGGAAGTTCAAAATACTCAAGTTTGATAAAAAAAAACAATGCCTTAGTGTACAAAATTAATGACTCAGAAAGAAAAATGAGTGATTCTGAATAGGGCTGTTAATGATTAAAAAAAATTAATAGTTAACTATTTAAGTATTAACGATTAATTAATAGTTAACTTTGACTAAATTTATTCCCCAATAAGTAATGACAGTTAAAAAAAATTAACATTATTCATTGTTTATCTTTTAATAGTATTATTAATATTTAGAGCTAGTTAGTAGTTACTTAGTAGTTATTGTTCATTATAAGTAGTCTTCTTTAAGTTTGTTTTAGTTCAAATGTCTTCCTGCAACCAATTACGCAAACCAACCATCATGTTAACACTTTTTGATCCTAGTATATGAGCAACGTGTTTTGTTGACAATATAACCGGCTGAGCTCAAAAGTCTCTCACACGGAACTGAAGTCGCAGGTATGCACGGAACAGTTTGGTGGTCTTTGATTAATCGTTAAAAATAAATTTAATCGTTAAAATTAATTAACGAACAATCGATTAATTAATCTGTAACTTCCGCAGCCCTAATTTTGAACACAAATGGATAAATAACACTATAGACAGGGCTGTTAAAGGCTTGGTTTTTTTTGTTTAGGCCTACGTTCAAAACCGCGATCACAAAACAGCGATCGTCATAACCGCGATAACAAAATAGCGATGCACAAAACAGCGACTGCATAAAATAACGATCATCAAAACAGCGATTTCACCGATTTATTATAGAAAGTTTAAATGTATCACGAAGTATTATAAAATTATAATAAATGTGTATTGTTAAATTTGAAGACTTGAATTATGTCCAATTCCTCGAAAGTAGTGCAATATAGCCTATATAGGTCGATTAGTGTAATCGCCGATGATGCTTTTTCATTTTGTCTGCAGTTTCTCTGTAGGGGAGAGTGGCCTGCATTGGGACAGTTTTTACATTTTAATGCATATAATTGGTGTTAGTTGCAGTACATATATTTTGTTGTCATTATCAGAAACAGCAATGTTTAGTGAATCGAATGTGATATATACTGCAACATTATTGCATGAATAAACCATGAAAATTTAGTATTTTCCTCACTGGTAAAAATCGTCCCAATGCAGGCCACTATGGCCTGCATTGGGACCAGGCGCGTAACTAGCATTACGCAATTACGCAACTGCGTAACGATTTTAGCAGCTCTCAAAATTTTTTAACCGTTTAGATTACTTTTTGACATTCTAGATTACTATTATTCGTTGAATTTCTAATGTGCAGACTTTATTACTGTACAGTCAGTAAAATATTTCCCTTCGCCGACATAGTGAAGACTGCAAATTTCGTGGCACTTCTGAAATTTCGATCACAGACCGACACTATAGATTAAATCATCGTAAGCTAATGTCATCTGGTCCACGCAAAACCCAGTACATAAGTCCATTGATTCAAAAGTCAGCTGATCCACCTGTGTGGCCTGTGAGTTCGAGACATTATTGTGGCAGAATGTCGTGCGGCTAGGTTGTACACTTTATTGTTTGATGCGAGCACAGAACAGATATCGGTCAGCTTATACGATATGTTTATAGCGTGAACAACCCGGTTCTCAGCATGTGGCAAAAGAACAATTTATAGGGCCTAACTGTCATCCCAATTCCCAAGTTTTCCCAACGCTTGATACCACTGGCGAAACTATTGCGACACTCATAAAGCAGCAGCTTTATGAAGTTGGTTTCTGTATATGTTAAGGTATCTTGATAAGGACAATTTGCTGCCGACTTTTCAATCTGGTTTTCGTAAGGGCCACTTCACGGAGACCCTGTTAGTTTGCCTCCTCTCTGATATCTATGGGGCTATTGATAGGTCACAGGTCATCGTCTTAGTATTATTTGCTGTCAGCACCGCGTTTGACACCGTCGATCACGATATCATTCTTAGGCGCCTATCTACCTCGTTTGGCCTTTCTGGTAACTTTCTTGACTGGATTGTTCCCTACCACCATCACCGTGCCTTCTCTGCGGTCTACGTGTCTAATAGGACTCCATGTGTTCCTGTCCCGTTTGGCCTGCCCCGGGAATCTGTGATGGGCCCTCTTCTCTAATTATATTATTTATACTGCTGATACTGGTCCTCTCCTGGCCTCTTGCTGAGCCTTGCTCTGTGCTGAACCAATCATATGCCAGTGACCTGCAGGCGTTTTTGCACTGTCCTGCGTTAGCAGCCATTACCGAAGCCCGGGCCATGAACCGGACAATGGAGGCTCTCGAGGCCTGGATGTCCTCCAAGCGCCTGCGGCTAAACTAATCTAAGGCCCAGTTCATTTGGCTTGGCACGCGCCAGCAGCAGCTCGCCAAAATTGATTTGGAGGCCCTTGCCCAGGAGTTCCCGCAGATTACTTTCTCACAGTGGCAGGAAATTAATTAATTGATAAATCCAGGCAGGCTATCAACTTTATAAAATAAAATTATAGGCGTGTATGTAATGAGATCGACGATCGTCATGAAAACTGCAATCTCTTAGAGAAAATAACATATCCAAAATTAAGTGGCCAAGGGCAGCATTTTGGGCCGTCGCCCCGGGCGGCATTTCAGCTCCGTACGCCATTGCTTTCTCATCCTTTGTCCGGGACCTTGGTGTCACATTAGACCAAGAACTAACGTTCACGCGACATATCAGCCTGCTATGCCGCGATTGTGTATACCAGCTGGCAGCTGCGTCAGCTTAGAGAGGTCTTCCGTTCCTTAACCTTTAATGCTGCCTTAATGCTTATCCACTTCTTTGTTGTTTCCCGTCTTGATTATTGCAGCGCCCTCTGCGTGGGTTTTCCGGCGACTCGGGTTGGGTGCTTGGTTCGGGTCTTACGCTCGGCGGCACGCTATATTGGTTGCATCCCAAGATTCCGCCATGTTACTGACTATATGCGGGATGTCTTGCATTGGCTTCCTTTCCCACAGTGGATCGCTTACCGGATCTCTTCCTTGGTCTGGCGCTGATGTGGTCTCTGTTTATCTACAGGAACACCACCCTCAGCATCCAGCACCGTGGTTCTCCTCGCTCTTCTAGGCAGGCTGAGGTTCTTGTCTCCCGGTCGCGGACTTCTATTCTGCAGCGCCGTGCTTTTTCTGTTGCTGGCCTGCAATCTGGAATGGGCTTCTTTGGCACTACGCCTAATGCCGAGAGCCCTTCAGATCACGTTCAATTCTAACTTCAAGACTGTTCGGACTTCGGAGTTGGGTCGGGTGCGCTCCTAAGTAGATAATCTTGAAGGGGCGCTATGTAAATCTCTGTAATGAATGAATGAATGAATCATAATTTGCCAAAGAGCTGATGTAAAATGTTATTACTTTTAACCAAAAAGATTGTCTCTAAAATGGACCATTACAAACCAACAAATAAATTTATTTTCTTATGCTTTAGTTAATTGCTTTGATGAGTCTGTCTGTTTCTAGTCTACGTTGGTTGCTGGGACTTTGCAGCTGAACCCATTTTAAAAATCAAATTATGAAATTATAATTATAATTTTCCAAAAAACTTATGTAAAATGTTATTACTTTGAATCAAAAGTTGGTCTTCAAAATGCACTACAAACCCCTAAATGAAAATGTTTCTTACCCTGGGGAGAGGGCACCGCTCCCTCCCCAGACCCCTCCCCTCAGAGTTCTTCAAAACTGCGTAATTTTATGGAAGACCTGGTTACGCCACTGATTGGGACACTGCATGGGGAGCATTGGATCAAGCAACTGATCCTGTTATAATCATACACAATAGAGTGTAACAGATTATATTGCAGTTGAAGATGATATTCTGTTTCACAAAATATACAGTAAATTATTATCATTTTGTCCCTAGGTACCTCAGATCCAAAACTTAATATTAGTACGGGTTCGTGTCCTGCATTGGGACACTTTTTACATTTTTTCGTGTCCTGCATTGGGACACATGTTACATGTTAATGCATAAAATTGGTGTTATTTGCAGTATGTATATTTTGTTGTTACAAAATATACGTCTAGGCCCTACTCAAGTCATAAAATATTCAGCAAAACTATAAAGTTTACTTTTCTACAAAGAGCCTGTACTGGGTGACTTTTGCGTCTGTCCCAATGCAGGCCATGAGTGCATGTCCCAATGCAGGCCATGAGTGCATGTCCCAATGCAGGCCATCAATAGCCGTTGACCTATTTTTCAGATAATATAAAAGGTTATATTCGTATGACCTCTAAATTGCACCATATGCTTCGCAATATACTGTCCTAAATAGTTCACCGAAATTTTTGGCTAAATTCGCACCAGATATTTAATGCATTGACTGAGACTAGGAGTAAAAATTTACTTTTTAGCCTGAAAATGAAGATTTTGCAGTATCTCTGTGAAAAGCTTTTTAATTCGCAGCATAAGACGCCTGATCATTCTCTACATTAAAAATACGTTCGCTGGGCGACGCCACGCGCGATAATATATAACCACGGCTTAGATACCACCACTGTCCCAATGCAGGACATGTCCCAATGCAGGCCATTCTCCCCTAGATTCTTCTAGATAGATCGATATGGTATTTGTCCTGCGATGTACTTAACTACAACATTTTAAGTTCAATTAAGTTCGCAATCAGGACCAATCAACGCTGTCATTTCCGCTCTCACTCCAACAAATTAAATGATTTAGTAAAATAATTAACGCTAATTAGGTTCGCAATCAGAACCAATCAACAGTCAATCTTCGAATTAAATCGCTGTTTTGATGATCGCTATTTTATGCAGTCGCTGTTTTGTGTATCGCTATTTTGTGATCGCGGTTTTGACGATCGCTGTTTTGTGATCGCGATTTTGAACGTAGACGGGTTTTTTGGGTTTGGTTTAAAAAAACAAAAAACGGAAATTTTTGTTTTTTGTTTTTTTTACAAATTTTAAAATTATAAAAGCAAAAATGGCGTCACTTCAGCTCTCTTGGCAATTGTTGTATGGTCTTCGCTAACTTCGTTCTACTGTTCTAGCTAATTTCATTATAAATATATATATATCTCTCTCTCAGTTCCTTCCGTTCCTTCCAGAACATTGGTCGACAAGATTTCTCCATTCCGTGCGATTGTTTGCGGCCTTCTCTGCCTCATTCCACTCGATTCCCATTTCTGTTAGATCCTCCTTAAAAGTGCTCCTCCAGGTCATTTTCGGGCGGCCTCTGTTCCTCTTTCCTCCATCCGGTATCCACGTCATCGCCTTCCTTGCCGGTCTTTGCGCTGGCATGCGGAGTATAGGCCTATGTCCAGCCATTTTCCTTCTTCTTGTCTCGACTGTTATCTCCAGATCGTCCGACCCCGTCATTCTCATCACCTCCTTATTGCTGATGTGGTCCCTCCATGATATTCCCAAGATGGTTCGAAGCATCTTCTATGGAAGACATTCAGTCTCTGTGAAATCTTCTTGGTGCGCTTCCATGTTTCACATGCGTAGATTGCTGTTGGGATCACAATTGAACTATAGGCTACAAGCGTAGCTTTATGTCTCTGCTAATCGTGCCTGATTTCCATACTGGGCTCATTTTCTGGAAAACCGAAGCAGCCTTTCCAATTCTGGTTCTTGTCTCCATCTCTACGTCGCCGTCTCTGGAGGTGTAGCTTCCCAAGTATTGAACGTACTCTATATGACGTTGGTTTATCACGACAGGCGGGTATTCATTCTGCCCGATTGTCGTTGCTTTTGTTTTTTCGGAGCTGATGCGTAGTCCCACCCTAGCTCCAATCTCCTGTATATTGTCCCGACATTTCTTGCAATCCATCGAGTGTTCTACTCAGCAGTGCCACATCATCCGCAAAGTCCAGATCCGCCAATCTATCAGTTCCCCACTCTATTCCAAACGCTGGATTATTTATTGCCTTCCTCATGATGAAATCCATCACCATGAGGAAAAGGAAGGTGGACAGAACACATCCCTGTCGAACGCCTGTCGTGATATTGAACATGCGCGTGTTCTTGTTTCCTATCCTGATGCAGCACGCAGAGTCCCGATAGAGGGCCTTGAAGATGTTGACATACTTGTCAGGTATACCGTATAGTTTTGCTATCTTCCATAATGAATCCCTGTGTATGCTATCGAATGCTTTCTTGAGGTCGGTGTAGTTGACGAGAAGATCCCTGTTGAATTCCAGACTTTGTTCGATGATGTTGAGCAGTGTGAAAATCTGTTCATTACACGATCTGCCTTCTCTGAACCCCGCTTGTTCTTCTCTAAGCTTTTTGGCTATTTCCGGTCTGAGGCGGTTCAGCAGTACTCTGCAAAACACTTTTCCCGGTACTGACAGCAGGGTTATTCCTCGCCAGTTATTGCAATCGCTCAGCGATCCTTTTTTGGGCAATTTGATAATGACTCCCTGCCTCCAGTCCTGTGGTACATCCTCCTCTCACCACATTATGTTGAACAGGTGAGTGAGTTCCTCTGCAACCGTATCCCCTCCCTGTTTGAGCATCTCGGCCGATATTTCATCCAATCGAGCTGCTTTGTTGTTTTTCAGTGCCCGTGTTGCTATTTTGACCTCCTGTATGTTGATTTCATCCATTGAAATGCAATCCTCTCTTTGCGGCTCCTGTGCTTCAAAGTTGTATGTTGTTTCGGGAGCTGGTTGGTTTAGCACCTCGTTGAAGTGCTCAATCCATCGCTCGGTCTGTTCTTCTTCTGTCAACAGGTTTTCACCTGTTTTACTTTTAATGGGTACAGCGCTTACACTCCATGTCCTGCTGAGCTCTCGTGCGATTCTTTATTGAGTTCTGCTGTCGCCCCTTTCTGCCGCCTTTTCTGCCTCCTCTCCCTTCTCTTCATGCCAGTATTTTTTGTCTTTTCTGCAGCTTTTCTTGACCCTGCGGTCCACGTGTCTGTATTCCTCGTCCTTCGTTTTTCATATTAGTATATCCAATTCTCTATCTCGTTCGATTTTCATTTCCTTCCTTTTGTCAATCATTTCCCATGTCGTGTCTCTTATCCATCTTTCTTTTGTTCCTCCTCTCCTCCTTCCCATTACATCCTCAGCCCTCTTTGTGACGGCCTGTGTGAACATTTCCCATTGTTCTTCCCTGTCCGTGCTGCGCTGTAGTGCCTCAAATCTGTTCTTGACCTCCAGTTGGAACCTCTAGCTGTGCCGTGGCTGCGTCTTTGAGTCTTTCAGTTGCAAATGGCCTCATCGTTCTCTTGACGTTTGATCTCTTAAACCTCAATTTGATTTTCCCAATGATAAGGTTGTGGTCGGATCCTAGGTCTGCTCCTCCGTATGCGCGTACATCCTGCAGTGCCGAGCGCCATCTCCCACTGATTTCATTTATATGCATCTGATTAATTTGAACGGTATTAAGCCAATTCAATGAGTTTTATGATCCGAAATAGGAAAATCTCAAAAACAAAACACAAAAAAACAAAAAACCATAAAAAACAAAAAAACAAAAAACCAACTTTTCATTTTGAAAAGTTTTTTGGTTTTTTGCACGTAAGATGCTTGTAACCACGAAGGTGCAATAAGAAACAAGAAGGTCTCACATGCAGAGAACGGCTTTAATTGTTCAACGCATTTTGAAAGTATTCTCAGAGAAGGATACCTCACTTATGCGACACTAGTTAGCAAGAACAATGGTTTCTCACATGCCATAGGCAGTGCCGATCTGGTGTTGTAGAACAACCAATGCAACGAGCGGCCACAAGGAACTCGCCAAGATGGAATATGCAAAACCCATCATGATCTAAACAAAGGAATCATACATACATTATTATTATTACTACACACTAATTAAAAGCCGCTATCTAATGACCAGGCATCAATCGATGGCACTTAGCATATTGCTAGTGAAGGACTTACTCTAGGTCTCTACACAATAATCACCTCATACTGGTACGTATACATCTACCACTCTTGTTCATAACTTTCCATATACACACATAAATACATTCCATACATACAAACAAATCATACATACACACAACATACCATACATGATATGATGTATGTATATATGTATGTATGTATGTATGTATGCATGTATGTATGTATGTATGTATGTATGTATGTATGTATGTATGTATGTATGTATGTAAGTCTATAAGTACCTATAAACGTGTGTATGAATGTATACATACATGCATGCATGAATGTATGTAGGTATGCATGAATGTATGTACGTGTATGTATGAATGCATATGTGAATTACGGAAGTATGTGTGCAAGCATGTATGCATATTTAAGTTTGCATGTAAGTGCAGAATTCATTCACTCATCCAATCACTTAATCCCCATTATCACTTACCATGGCAACCCAATGGGTGTCAAAGCAGAAGGCGAGAAGTGCGTGACACCCGATCGTAATAACAACCCCGGTCATCACCCAATAAACGTTCTTCCCAGTTTTGTCGATGCAGAATCCAAAGACGGGAGAAGCAACTGCAGAAATGATGTACACCAAGCTGCCAAAGAAAATAATTGATTAATTAGTATTAATTAGTATTAATTAGTACCTTCTGTGGCTGATGCACAAGGCATCAAACGATGGCGCACCAAAACCAAACCGTAATCAGGTCAATATATATCCAGAAGATCGTTCTGCTAAGACAGTGGCAACCTATGTGGATAAGCAACTTTAAAAAGGTAAGTATTAATTTGAAAACGAAATGACATAAGCGGCTGAGCAGAATGGACAGATACAGGTAGACAGTTCCAACATGTAGGTCCAGAAATCATGAACAGTTCTAGTTTTTGAGCCAAACGAGAGAAAGGTAATCAGGAGGTTAGGCAGCATAATGATATGCAAATAATATAGAAAATATTATATATTTATTCAGGACCGCCGAGAGGGGGCAGGGGCAAAAACCCAGGAGCCCGGCGACTTTTAGGGGGCCGGGCTGGGCCCAGCAATCAACTTATGAAAAATATTATAATCAGTTATACAAAGTTTATGATTTATGCCTTTTAAAATATAATATTACGGACACTAAAGTACAATAGTTGCATACATGTATATAAATATAATTTTGTAGGGTTGTACCCGCACTATTATTATTTCAGTTTGTTTAGAAAAATTATCTCATAAAGTCTAAGGATAGTTAGGGGCCCGTGACTGCTCTGCCTATAGGGGCCCGAAATTTCTGTCGGCAGCCCTGTATTTATTATTACATATTCACTAAGCACCGCCATCTCATGACTAAGCTGCAGCATCAATCGATATCGCTGAGCAATTGTGAATGACGGACTTGTTGAAAGTCCCTAAACAGCAACCATGGATCTTAGGGGAGGAATCTCGAACCCGTACTCTACGCATTACAAGGCAAGCACTCTAAGTAAACAGCTACCGTGTCTCACATAGTAGCCTCTGAAGCTACCCCTGAGATATCCCTATGGATAGGCCTATGTAGTGTTAGCGACTTCATTTTCGTAGCCTCGGCATATGAGGGCGGGTGGTCAATCCTCTCTCTCGCTATCTCATCTTCCCACCGACAGTGTACGGTCAGTGTACTCATAATATATAGCTGAGTTGGTTAGGGTGCGTTGATGGAGCAGAAACCTTGAACCAAATTTCTGCCGAGGTGGAGATTTGAACCCCCGAACTCTCAATTGACAATCCAGCACGCTAACCACTACACTGTCAAGAACATGTATCATGATAAAATAATGAAGAAGATCTATAATTCCCATTTAAAATATAAACACGGACACATGTCCCAGTAGAAGCATTGCAACGCAATGTGATTAATAAAACAAAAAACCAACTTTTCATTTTGAAAAGTTTTTTGGTTTTTTGCACGTAAGATGCTTGTAACCACGAAGGTGCAATAAGAAACAAGAAGGTCTCACATGCAGAGAACGGCTTTAATTGTTCAACGCATTTTGAAAGTATTCTCAGAGAAGGATACCTCACTTATGCGACACTAGTTAGCAAGAACAATGGTTTCTCACATGCCATAGGCAGTGCCGATCTGGTGTTGTAGAACAACCAATGCAACGAGCGGCCACAAGGAACTCGCCAAGATGGAATATGCAAAACCCATCATGATCTAAACAAAGGAATCATACATACATTATTATTATTACTACACACTAATTAAAAGCCGCTATCTAATGACCAGGCATCAATCGATGGCACTTAGCATATTGCTAGTGAAGGACTTACTCTAGGTCTCTACACAATAATCACCTCATACTGGTACGTATACATCTACCACTCTTGTTCATAACTTTCCATATACACACATAAATACATTCCATACATACAAACAAATCATACATACACACAACATACCATACATGATATGATGTATGTATATATGTATGTATGTATGTATGTATGCATGTATGTATGTATGTATGTATGTATGTATGTATGTATGTATGTATGTATGTATGTAAGTCTATAAGTACCTATAAACGTGTGTATGAATGTATACATACATGCATGCATGAATGTATGTAGGTATGCATGAATGTATGTACGTGTATGTATGAATGCATATGTGAATTACGGAAGTATGTGTGCAAGCATGTATGCATATTTAAGTTTGCATGTAAGTGCAGAATTCATTCACTCATCCAATCACTTAATCCCCATTATCACTTACCATGGCAACCCAATGGGTGTCAAAGCAGAAGGCGAGAAGTGCGTGACACCCGATCGTAATAACAACCCCGGTCATCACCCAATAAACGTTCTTCCCAGTTTTGTCGATGCAGAATCCAAAGACGGGAGAAGCAACTGCAGAAATGATGTACACCAAGCTGCCAAAGAAAATAATTGATTAATTAGTATTAATTAGTATTAATTAGTACCTTCTGTGGCTGATGCACAAGGCATCAAACGATGGCGCACCAAAACCAAACCGTAATCAGGTCAATATATATCCAGAAGATCGTTCTGCTAAGACAGTGGCAACCTATGTGGATAAGCAACTTTAAAAAGGTAAGTATTAATTTGAAAACGAAATGACATAAGCGGCTGAGCAGAATGGACAGATACAGGTAGACAGTTCCAACATGTAGGTCCAGAAATCATGAACAGTTCTAGTTTTTGAGCCAAACGAGAGAAAGGTAATCAGGAGGTTAGGCAGCATAATGATATGCAAATAATATAGAAAAATATTATATATTTATTCAGGATTACACATTCAGGGGCAACGGCAAAACCCAGAGCCATGCGATGTTTATGAAAGACGGGCTGGGTCCAGCAAATCAACTTATGAAAAATATTATAATCAGTTATACAAAGTTTATGATTTATGCCTTTAAAATATAATATTACGGACACTAAAGTACAATAGTTGCATACATGTATATAAATATAATTTTGTAGGGTTGTACCCGCACTATTATTATTTCAGTTTGTTTAGAAAAATTATCTCATAAAGTCTAAGGATAGTTAGGGGCCCGTGACTGCTCTGCCTATAGGGGCCCGAAATTTCTGTCGGCAGCCCTGTATTTATTATTACATATTCACTAAGCACCGCCATCTCATGACTAAGCTGCAGCATCAATCGATATCGCTGAGCAATTGTGAATGACGGACTTGTTGAAAGTCCCTAAACAGCAACCATGGATCTTAGGGGAGGAATCTCGAACCCGTACTCTACGCATTACAAGGCAAGCACTCTAAGTAAACAGCTACCGTGTCTCACATAGTAGCCTCTGAAGCTACCCCTGAGATATCCCTATGGATAGGCCTATGTAGTGTTAGCGACTTCATTTTCGTAGCCTCGGCATATGAGGGCGGGTGGTCAATCCTCTCTCTCGCTATCTCATCTTCCCACCGACAGTGTACGGTCAGTGTACTCATAATATATAGCTGAGTTGGTTAGGGTGCGTTGATGGAGCAGAAACCTTGAACCAAATTTCTGCCGAGGTGGAGATTTGAACCCCCGAACTCTCAATTGACAATCCAGCACGCTAACCACTACACTGTCAAGAACATGTATCATGATAAAATAATGAAGAAGATCTATAATTCCCATTTAAAATATAAACACGGACACATGTCCCAGTAGAAGCATTGCAACGCAATGTGATTAATAAAATACATAGGGATGTCTGCCACATTACAGTACTGATGCGTAATGAAGAAGAGAGTCTCTTTACCCGTTTACTTTACTAGCTGTGCGGGACTGTAAATCGAACTTGTTTGTGAAAAACATCCTAGAAAAACAGTCAGCCAAAAATTACATACAGAACATGATTTCCAATTTCTAAGTAAGCAAGCACAAATAGATCTGAATTGTTAGTCATTACTATTAATTGCTAACCTAGGATCATATTAATTATATTACTTGTTAACTTTCGGAAGAGCCAATTTCTAAAGACAATCAACCAAAGGCATACCAAGCCCAAGCCATGATCAGTATTCGGAATATCAGTCCAATAAGACAAAGCTGCAGCCCCATGGTGCGTAAGCAATTGGAAAGGTTCAGTCATAAGTTGAGAAAGAAATGAAGTGGCTGAGTCAGGGCCGCACTAAGGCTAGTGCGGGCCCGGGTGCTGTGAATATGAGTGCGATTGCCGTCGAAACCACCGGTCCACAATGCACATAATATTTATAACATGCTTACTATGCTTAATTAACTGCCTAAGCCCTAAGGACACAATACATAATTAACGTTTCATTACTATCTGAACACGCAATGATTAGTGTCAGGTAAATAACAATAAGTAGGCCCTAATTATATTAATTATTACTTCGTATTTATTTATGTTGCAGCATGTTCGTTAGACTTAACAGTAAGTTAATAACAGGCACATTAAAAAATAATTTCTTCACTTTCGAAAATGCGGGCCCCTGAAAACTATGGGCCCGGGTGCTGCAGCACCATTAGCCCCCCCCCAACGCAGCTCTGGGCTGAGCAGAATCAACAGATACCGATACAGGGAGTGAGTTAAAAGTAACGCGGGGAATTGGACACGACACAAGGAATTGAGTCTTAACTCTCAAAAACAGTCAATCATAAACATTTTATCATCATAATCATGATGAATCATTTTCATGTGACAAATCACGTGATGTGATTATACACCAGATCAGAAATGATGACAGTGCTTTTGTGAGGTTCTTACTCAGGTTTGAGTCAAGTGTCTTTTATATATATATATTTATACTATATATATATATATATATATATATATATATATATATATATATAAGCGTATCGTATATAGTACTGTAACAACTTTTAGTGTATAATTATATATATATACACTAAAAGTTGTTACTGTATATACCATCATACAATTTACTCGGGTCAAATTAGCTTACTACACACATATGCACTGATACACTCACAAGTACATAAACATAAATACATACATGTATAGACCCACGGGGACTTTGAATCCTTTTATTACGAACAATGGGAATCTGATGCACGGTAAGTCAGTCACCATGTCCAGAGTACCCGGTAGTTGGATATCCACATAATTATTATGAACATACATACACAATCACACATACAAGTATATATGCGTACATACACAGATGCAAACAAACCGCCACACATAACAACATCTATACATGTATACATCATTATACTGGTAACCGACGGCGCCGCGCCTTTTCTGTTGCTGGCTTGGTGACCTGAAATGGGCTTCCGGATGACGCCAATAGAACACTCTGCTCAGTTCTTCTCTGGCCATGAAGTCTGAACTGTTTGACCATAGGTTGGGCTGGGGAGTGGGAACGCTCCTGAGTAGACTGTCTTGAAGGGGTGCTATATAAAACTGCTGTAATACTAATATAGACAGATAATCGGAGAGGCACTCACTTGCCAAGGCTGATGAATGGATAGACGGCGACGTAATAGGCGACGCAGATGATGGCCAAAATCCAGAGGGTGATGCTGAAGTCCTTGATGTCTCGAAACTGAACAACTTCTCCTGAGGCAAATACACCATGTTGAGTACGAAATTAGAAAACCACAGCATCTAAGTTAGCCAGGTGGGGTGTGCAATGGGCCAATGGTCTAGCAGTTAGCACGCTGCACTGTCAACAGAGAGGTTGGGATTCAAATCCCTGCCAGGGCAGCAATTCGTTTCAAGATTTTGGTTTCACTTGCACCCCCTATAGCCAATTCCGCTGGCCATAGATTGTCCATGGTAACATCACATGGCAACGAGGACTGGCCATCCTCCATCCTCATATGCCGAGGCTAAGAAAATGGAGTCGTTAACAGTTCATGCCCTTTACCTATGGCTGCCTCTCAGGGTTGGCTTAAGGAACTGCTCTTCATCCTTTAGGTCTTTTTAGAGACGTACCTGTGGCGCTGCTCTTCTTCCTGAGAATGCGTTCTGCCCGTTTGTCAAAGAAAGCCAGAATAAATGCACAGATGAGAGAGAAAATGCAGAATCCACCGGCTGCCAAAGAAAAATAACACCACAAATTTCAGTTTACGCAACATAAAGTAGGTGACATTACACCACCTGGCCCGCTTCTCAATTTACAGTGCCGGGCCTTCTCAATTGTTGAACCCTCCATTTGAAATGCACTCCCATTGGAAATGCACCTGCATGCAGTGCTGCCCAGGAGCAATTGACACAACCGCGTTTTACAAGTTGCTGAAGTCTAATCTCTCTATATATAAGCCTGTTCTGGACTGCGAGCGCCGCTGAGTAGGTTTCTCGAGGGGCGCTATCTATTAAAGTCTTGAATTGAAGAATGAATGAACGCAATCTTCTCCTGCCTATAATATATACAGTAGATTTTGCTTAATATATATTTGCAACCTAACTTAAGATGTATAATTGGTTTTGGTGATCTTCATATACATGTATAAAATACATACATAGGCTACATATAGCCTATAGAAGCCCTAGATAGCCTACATGAAGACATATACAAAATAATATATACAGCGCAGATCCGGTCAGAGACTCAGAGTCACCAAGATGTGTTCACGGATTGTGTGGTTAACATCTTGTAACTGACGACTCATGAAATATTTTCGTTTCCTGACCCCCAAACAGATTTTCAGTAACTTCGCTGAGAGGGTTATAAGAACTAGGGGTTGAACGGTTGAACCCCCCCAACTACAGCACCGTGAATTTGCCTAGTTCGGCCAACGACACACACACTTTAACTGTTGTCATAGGTGGTACATATAGGACAACAGTGAGAATTTTTCGGATATGTGAGCAACAGAAACTTTCAGTTGTACTTACGGTTTTTAATAATACCATAATTATGTAGTCCAGCTTTTTTAGAATTACTTCCTAGGCGCTATGCACGCGTGTACAGTAGGCCTACATGCGTATGGCCTACATTACTTTTTTCACTGCTGCCAGAGATAATACGAGTAAAGATTACAATGAGTTGCTGACATACTGAAATACAGAAATGTATGATTAACGTAATCATTAGTAAGCTCAAAGACATAAGCTCAAAGACATAAACATATTGTATTGTATTGTATTCAAACATTTATAAAGCGCCTCTCATAGGATAGGTATAGGGTGAAGGTAGGCTGTATACTTGCATCTCAGACTGCAGTGTCCAATTATTGTAGGCCTACTCTGAAAGGCCCACATTGCTTACCAGACAATACGTTTCTGGGTAAATTAGTAGGCCTATAATTATACTCTTTCCAGATGTTATTCCAAAGTGTGAAAGTGTCTAGATTGAGCTGCCAATCGTATGGGTGTGTCAGCTACTGTCACTTTGGCTGAGACGGCAGCTAAACGACTGATATCAGCCTTTGCTGTTTTGATTGTACAATGAATGTCAATGATATGTGCTAGGTTCTATACCTCACATAGCTAAAAGGGATCCGCGGAAAATATATTGACTGATAGAGAGACAGTTAGATATTAAACAGATTAATCAGTCCAGCATCTTTATATAAGTTGACTCTCATGTAAAAAACCACAACTTATACATAAAATATGGCATAGCCTATACAAGTGACAATGATAAGTACTATAGGTTCTATGGGCCTACCTCACACAGTTAAAGGGATCCAAGGGTAATACATTGACTGATAGAGATGTTATGTAGGCGACATGCGACAATATCGTTGAAAGAATTTGATTTGCTATGGTAAGAGGTAATTGACTCACCAATGAAGAGGGCCACACCAAGACGGACGTGACCGGGGATTGACTTGTCCAATGCGTCGTAAAGTGGCTCCATGGCGTTCATGTTGATAGCACTACCCTAAATTAACAAATACAAGAGCAACTGTAACCACATGTGTGATTTGTGGTTAACAGCAGTTGGGGAGGGAGATCTGTTGGGAGGACTAAAATGTATCCACAATTAGAGATAGGCTGAAGAAGAATAGCAGTACATTAAGCTAGGTCCGAGACGCAGCCATGGGTATGACGTTTTAGCCACTCATTTTGATTAGCCACGGCATATGAGGACGGATGGCCAGTCCTCTACCTTTGCTGTCTCATCTTCCCATTGAGTAATTGGCTAGAGCCTGAGTGGAGCTGAAATCTCAAATACAGATCTGAATCCCGACCTCTCAATCAGTCCAGCATGCTAACAACTAGCTATGGCACACCTCGAGTCTGAACCTTTTGGAAAAGAATTAGGGGTAGGAGTAAAATGTTTGAGGGAAGACCTATAGGATACGGTAAGTTAATTGCTTTCCAAGCTTCATCGCGGACCGGCAAGTGGCTTTAGATATCAGCTTACATACATTAATATACTGCAAAATTATTTCTACATTTCACTAATCTTTGGCTATTTACAATTAATTAGCATCAAGTACTTACTATTAAGTGTTAACATCAAAACATATTTTAGTATCGTGTATACAATTAAATATTTATTTGAGTACAATCAAAATTGTGTTTCTGCTTATTCAATACCGCAGTCCGGTATCCAATCCTCATGGACCGGTACTCGGACGTGGACCACAGTCTGAGTAGCATTGCCCTAAGAGACCGTACTGAAGTGCAGCAGAGAATGAACAATGGCGTACCACTCGCGAGAAGCCAAGCTGCAGACCGAAGACCAAGTTGAGCGCTCGACCCTGGAACCACTTGACTGCATAGTTGCTCTGCGCAATACAGAGAGACCCGCCACCAACTCTGGCAGAGAACAAATATACGTGTTTACTTTTAGGCTGCTTGTTTTCTTTTTTCTGTAGTGACACTAACATACGACGACGCTACTACAAGTAATAAACAGCGGTAAGCAGCTGCACAACTGAAGACTCACATAATTAGGGACCTAGATGTCTAAATGACAGTTAATGTATAATTATGATTTTTGTAAACACAAACTATACAGCTTCACAGCGATGTACTTCTCTAGTCAGCTGCAAGGATATAATACAGTTAAACTTCAAAATGTCTGAAAGTATTCCTACTTGTGTCTAGTTTCTACGTAATGCCCAGTTTCTACGTAATGCCCCGCTCTGTTTTATAAGGCGCCCTTGTAACGAAATGGCCGTGTTACGGCGCCATATAAATTGTCGTAAATTGTTATCATTATTCCGTCATCACCTACCATTCATATTCGGTCGAAAAGTGTGGCCAATGATAAATTTCTCAGAATAGTTAAAAAATCGGTACAGTATAGATAACAAGCTAGGTGCTTAAGGATGATGAAACTGGTAGAAACGAGCTAGAGGCCAATGCAAAAGATTTCGTTATAACAGCTGAGCATCAGTCATTCCCTCCTCTTCGTTCTACCAGACTGCTCTCTTCCACCTATAGCCTGGGTTTGCAGCGCCTCTGAGTAGACCTTGAAGGGGAGCAATATAAATTTAAATTGATTGATAAAAAAAATCTGGAAACTGAGGAAATACCCAAATATGAATCGTCCAACGAGCATGACCCAGTAGGAATTCACAAACGCTCCCAAAGCAAAGACGTACTGAAACACAGAACAGAACTGACAGTGAGAGAGCGTGGATCGTGTGAATTGTTGTCCGCTTCCAGATGGTGGCCTATTTCTCAGGCTTCCAGTCCATACATTACACGGGGACCATAAATGGTGTGGCATCCATTCAAAGGTCTACGTTCAAAACCGCGATCACAAAACAGCGATCGTCAAAACCGCGATCACAAAATAGCGATGCACAAAACAGCGACTGCATAAAATAGCGATCATCAAAACAGCGATTAAAATCGAAGATTGACTTATTTAATGTACGTTGATTGGTCCTGATTGAGAACCTAATTAGCGTTAATTATTTTACTAAATCATTTGAAGTTGTTGGAGTGAGAGCGGAAATGACAGCGATGATTGGTCCTGATTGCGAGCTTAATTGAACTTAAAATGTTGTAGGACCTAGTTAAGTACATCGCAGGACAAATACCAAATCCATGTAGAAGAATCTAGGCCTAGAAACTGCAGACAAAATAAAACAAAGCATCGTCGGCATTATTACACTAATCAACCTATATTGGACTAGGCTTCGTGGAATTGGACATAATTTAAGTCTTTAAATTTAACATTACACATTTGTTATAATTATGTATGCTTCGTGATACATTTAAAACTTTCTTTAATAAATCGGTAAAATCGCTGTTTTGATGATCGCTATTTTATGCAGTCGCTGTTTTGTGCATCGCTATTTTGTGATCGCAGTTTTGACGATCGCTATTTTGTGATCGCGGTTGTGAACGTAAACCCATTCAAACAGGCAGCGGTGGTGAAGGATCTCACCCGATCAATTCATTGAAAAAATTAGCGGGGTCAAGGCAAAACGGTCGTTAGATAAAAACGTGTACAATTGCATTCAAACTTGTGGCATTGTATTGTAATTATCAACACACCCTTTCCCCACACTAAGAAGAAAGTAGGCTACGGTAAGTGCATAACTCATATTCCTAAAAACATAATAATAATATTCTTCTTTATTAATTCAAACTGACAAGCACACAGTGTGATTATGATAACAAGTCATAGTATGAACGGATGATTACAAGCTATTACAGGAATCGAATTTAACTGTATGGCAGCCATGCAAGGCACCCAATCACCTCCTGCTGCTCATTTTATCAACACCACCTAGCGAATGAGTTGACCTTTAGGTGGGGAGAGGGAATCGATCCCGCTTCCTGCTTGATGGTCTGCTCTTCACACCACTGACACCAGTGATGTCACCATTCAAGGAGTCCACTCATCACGTTCAAATCCACAATCCTCTTAGACTATTATGCATGGGCTCCCGGGGGACAGTTTATTTGATGTAGTTCGTGCCACTACGGTTGGTATGATGCTGTATTGCTCGTCTGTGAGGTGGGGCTTTGCGAGAGTGCAGGAACGGGAGGTGCTTGAGTGAATTATCCGAGGGTTGGTACGCCAGAAGTACTTACCTCCATCTTCTCCCTCATTTGAGACTCTCTGCAGCAATGCGGATACTAGACTCTTTGCCTATAGGCCTATTCTGCACAATCCTTGTCATGTATTGCATAAATTGTTACCGCCGATCAAACAATCGTGCTACTGGCTACTCCCTACGGCCACGGTCCCATAACCGTGAGCTTCCCATGTTTGACAACCTGTCTCAGAAATGCTTCATTGCCGGGATGCTATACAAATAAACTATGTTTTCCCTAGACCTGGCTATTTAAACCCTTCATTTTCCCCTATGACTAGCCCTATCTGTTCTTCCTCTATGTTCCCCGTGATGTTCAATAAAGCTTCTCATTCAATTCATTGGTTGCATATATAAATTTTAGGTTATTTGTTTGAATGTATTAATCTTGCCATGTACAGTGCTGTGCGTTTGCTAGTGCTTCTCAATAAAGGATATACTTACCTACTTACTTACAAACCAGACAAGCCATATTGTAGTCGTAATAGTAACTTGTATATATCATTGGTGTCTACTGCACAAGGCATTGTTGGCCATTATTATTGGTTACAGCGCTCGGCATGTAACGCGGAGAGTGTACGGATTCGAGCATCCACTCAGAATGTTACTGTGCAGGCACCTTGAGCACGTCCTTCACTGACAATAATTGCTCCACGCCATCGATGCTCTGTCGTATGATCATGTGCACTTCTGAACTTTGAAAGGAATGCAGTATCGGTACAGCTGTATTGCTTTGTATATTATTGTATAAGGAATCAACCAGGTCAAGGTTAAAATACTTAATATCCAGAAGATCAGTCCCCAACCTCAGAGAGAGAGAGAGAGAGAGAGAGAGAGAGAGAGAGAGAGAGAGAGAGAGAGAGAGAGAGAGAGAGAGAGAGAGAGAGAGAGAGAGAGACAGCCTATGGTTGATAAGCAATTTAAAAAGAAAAAAATACCAAACATATGGCAGTATTAATCACTCGTTTTACAAGTGGCCCCAATCACCAAGCTTTATTTTATTTTAGAGAATACAGTCAGTGGCGTAACGAAGGGTTCCAGCGCCCAGACGCAAGAGTTGATAGCTGCGCCCCTTTTAAAATCTTCTTGTCGACATTTTAATCGTTCTTGTCATAGTACTGTGTACCACTTAAAGCTAATTTTGAGCCCCCCCTTGTGCTGCGCCCGGAGGCGGTTGCCCCCTCTGCAACCCTTCGTTACGCCAATGAAAACCGTGAATGATTGAAAGACGTTCCAACCTGTCCGACGGTAACCAAGATCGAGAGGATGATCGTTCCCCATCTGACGCCAAACACTCTGTCTAAGAGGAATCCGCCAAAGAAACACAAGATGACGTTCGGCCACGAGACTAGCGAGTAGGTGAGCACGTAATGTGTGTTGTCAACCTTCATGTCACGCTTGATCCTGAGTTCAAGAGCTGACGGGTTGTCCAAGCAAAAGTAGGTCCCTGAAATGAAATATAGAATCAAAAATGGTCAAGCCAGCGGAAATAACGATTCCTAGTGAATATGAATTTGTTGCAGGCAAAATTAGCTCTCTGCAACGAAAATAGAATCGAAAGCAAAACAGTGGACGTTTGATTACAAAACAGTAATCACCTTAGTATTGCATTGTATTGTATTGTATTTAAAGATTTATAAAGCGCCTCTCACAGTGCACACCAATCAGAGGCTCTCCCAGTGCGAAAGTCCTCGAGAATAAAGACAAGTTTTGAGGTAGCGAAAAGATGTGGTAGGACCACCACATAGTACTGTGGTGCGAACAACGGGGGGGGGAGTTGATTCCATAGCAAAGGGCCAATGCTGGCAAAGGTACCGGACTGGGCTATGGCTGTTCTCACACGAGGAACAAAAAGGTCAAGACGATCCGGACCGTAGCGTGCGAAGGAAAGCGCCAAGGTAGGCCGAGTGGCCGACGTATTGAGTCATAGAGGTAGGCCTATTTCGGGGCAAGACCTAGGTAGGATCGGCAAATGAGGACAAGTACCTTTAACTGGATGCGTGCAGTAAGAGGAAGCCAAAGTAGGCTAGTTGTTCAAACATGAATGAAGAGATATGGGAGAATCGCGGCAGACGGGCAATAAGTCTGGCAGCTGCATTAAGAACCGATTGCAGAGGGGAGAGGCGCACTTTAGGGAGGCCAACAAAGAGGGAATTACAATAAAGGCATGAACAATTGAGGTAAAAACCAAAGAAGAAACAGATCGTCGGATTGCCTTCAGGCGTCGGAGATGGTAATAGCAGGAGCGGGTGAGATTAGTAATGTGGTCAGAGAAGGAGAGAGAGCTATCAAGTGTGACACCTAGGTTACGGAGAGAGGTTGAAAAGGCATAGGAAGGAAAACTTTCGTCCAAAAAAGAATAGTCAATCTTAGCAAGTTGCCGGCGGGTGCCAAACCAGATCAATTTGGTCTTAGTTGGGTTTAAGGAGAGCCGGTTTGAAGACATCCATGCTTGAAGATCCTGAGAAAGAGCATCAATGCGAGCAATGAGGGAGGGCTGAGGACTTGGGAAACCATGGATATATGCCTGAACATCATCAGCATAGAGCCTAGGTGGCCAGTAGTAGACAGTTATCTTGATACAGAAAGCATGGGTGATTGATTACAAGCCTTGCAACTCATTTAGGGCCTACACACAGCTTGCTACACTTTCTTTTAAGTTCGCGGTTTTAATTTTTGTACACTTTTATTCAGCTGAAGCATTTAGAAATGGGCACATGATACTGCATCAGCCCGAATTCCCAACTAAAGCTTCTAAAGGTTAAGGGGGTAGGAATACCAAAGGCAAGGGTGAAACGGATTACGATCCCAGGCAAATTCTGTAAAACTGGCAAGGAAGGAAAAAAGGCTTCGATTGATTTCGCCATTTATGCAACACATTCCACGCACGGATCGTTCTGAAAACGCTATTTTTATGGGTCTTAGTAACTTACCAAAGCCAAGGAAGCACATAAAGATGAGAACGAAATATCGATGAACTCCTCGTCTGGGGTCACAGACGATGCTCGCCCCACAACCCGTCGGCTCCATAGATGCAGCGTCTTCATCCTTGTTTTCAACATGACCATTCGCTTCACCCAGAAGCGGTCGGTGTTCTTCGTCGTCAGACATTTTTCAGAGATTCGAACGAAACAAAGAAAAACTTTATGTGAAACGGCTTTACTTCGTATGTGGAACTTAGGCTAATACACTATATTATATAAGAGACTGCTAATCCATCTCATGACGATCAAAATTATCAGACGACCATGAACGTTCATCATCCGAATCGGATGAACCGATGCGGAAGCAGTGACAGACAAATCACGCGCAATTAACCCAGATATATATATATATATATATATATATATAGGGGTATTAATACCGAACGAAAGAGCTAAACGGATTACTAACCCAGTCAAATTCTAATTATTATATCAAATATATATCTGCGTTAATTGCGCGTGATTTGACTGTCACTGCTTCCGCATCGGATCCGATGAACGACTTCCTAGCCTACATATGTAAGTTCTCTCCTGTCTCTGCATTGCATACATACGTGATATATATTATATATATATATATAAAGTTATTAGTAGAGTCACCGTCAGACTTTATGTCACTTTCATACCCCACCAGAAATGAAAATAAACACATGGTAATTAAGCAATTACCTTAATTACCGCCTCTTTGGAACAAACTCCCGCCTGTGCTACGACAAATATCCGATTCATCCTATGAACTCACCAAATCCTCACCTCTTGTTATCTCTCCACAGGTCTTCCACTCAAAACTGAAAACACTGCTTTTTCACAAATCCTATCCCGATTCCTTCTCCTCCCCTCCCTCGCCATTTCAACTCTAAGCATCATCCACCTTAGCCGTCTGACTGTCTGCCTGCCTGACTCTCTGGATTTTGACCCCTGCGTATCGATTTTACAGAAATTTTTGGCTAAATTAGCCCCAGATATTTAATGCACTGACTGAGACTGTATGAGTAAAAAGTTACTTTTTCAATCTGAAAATGGAGATTTGCAGTATCTCTGTCAAAAGCTTTTTAATTCGCGGCATAAGACGCCTGATCATTCTCTACATTAAAAATACGTTCGCTGGGCGACGCAACACGCGATAATATATAATGACGGTTTAGATACCACCACTGACCCAATGTAGGACATGTCTCAATGCAGGACATTCTCCCTACCCCTTCAAGTTACTTACTCAGAGGCGCTCCCAACCCAGCCAAAGAGGAAAGTCTAAAATAAGCAGTTTGTAAAAAGAGCCAGTCCCGCAGGAGAGAACGCGGGTCAGAGGGGAGGCTCTTCCAAACGGTGGGACAAACGATCATGAAAGCCCTATGCTGTCTAATCGCAGTGCGAGAATGCAGAACCATAAAATCACCTCTGGAGGCCGAGCGCTGAAATTGGCAACCAGAACAGGTCGAGGTTAAGGTAGAGAGCTCCCGAAGATAAACAGGTGCTCTGCCCAGGACACAACGTCAGACAACAGAGGAAACCCTATAATGGATGCGTTACTGTATCAGGAACCAGTGGAGAACATCCCAACTGGTGATATGCTCTTTATATATAGCACTTGCACAACGAATAAGTCCTACATGTAACAAAGAATACAGCATAATTATAAAGAAAAAGAAAGCATTTAAAATGCAATAGTATTTTACATTCCTTAACGCCAACACAAAACCCATGCACAAGAAATAGCTGAATAAAATCGTCAAGATCAACCGTTCGCTGAACTCAAAGTCCTTCACAAAAGTATCACATAGATAGCACATTTCTGAAGCAGTCTTAAAATCTCATGCAAGTAATAACGTTTTTCATTAATATTCATACGGCTGTCATGATAAATATTCATAAGTTCATAATGAATATTTAATTAGTTAATTCATGGCTTCACCAACGGTCTAGGGCGCAAAACATGTGCGTTAATTACTATACCCAAAAGTAAATGGCCAATGCAATGCTCATTATACATGCCTAGAATTAAGTTAATGAATATTCTAACATCACACAAAATGAATATTCATGATTTGCATATGCAAATAACGGTGCTTCCCGATAGCTGTAAACGAAGGAACATCAGATATTCAGCTTCGCAATGATTAGTAACAACTTTACATGCTGAACATGGCACACTTGTTTCATGTAACCTAACCTCGTACAACTCATTAACATGCTTATTCATAAATATTCATAAGACCATCATAATTAATATTTATGCTTTTCATACTGAATACTGCAAATGAATCCTTCTACCAGTCAACAGTAGTACAATGACTTGCGAAAACTTCATACACATGCAAAAGCGATAAGCAAAATGCAGCAAATTCTGGTAGCAAGAAATTGCAAATCAATAAAAATACAATTTGTAATTCTATTATTTTAAATGTAGTCATAAATTTGTACAGCAAGAGAAACAATTTGCAATTACAATCATCAGGAGCAATCCAAACAATAGCTATGGACAATTGGACAGTTCGACAATAGCCAAGGTGCAACTGTGCAACACACATCATCTCTGCACTTGGCCGATTAAAAATTGTACAGAAAGAACAACTGGAATGTAGCTGAACACTGGTTATATGGCAGAGAAAATATCTCCTAACCATTACTTCCTAACTTTCACCAGCACTCCACATGTTATTTTATCGCATAAAAACCCACAATTTAATACAATCACACCTATTACGACCTACAGAGATCAATGTCCCTCTCGGTTGCAGTTCAGTGATTCCACAAAACACAAAATCGCCAAACAAAATGCATTTGTTTGAGAATTATCCAAAATAATCTTTCCACACAGCAAATTCAGAAACCTCAGCACTGAATTCTTGGCTCAGGGGAACAGTTGTAGTGACGAGTACCCATTAAACAGTTTCTAATACACTTCATAAAAATTTGTTAAATGTCATACTGTCTTTGTTTAATAACTTCTTGTATAATTTTCTAGTTTTTAACACATCATTCAAACTCCAAAACATGGAGACAGTCAAATATTAATAAGCCTTGTACTAGTATCCTTCCAAGTCCATCTGGATTACGACATAAATCTATGTGATTGCTTCATATGTAGGCCTATAACAGCGAAGACATGCAGCTCATCCAATGCGATGTTGGAGTGACGTAATTCATTGATAAATGCACAATAAAGACATTGGTTGATAATGAGAAAACTGATCATTACATGCAATCATGCCACTGGCTGACAAGAACAACATATGATGCATAATAAGCACCAGGATGCTACATTAAGTATCTTGATACATGCATAGCTAAGTGATAGGTTATTGATTGTTACGGATGTATGACACAGATCTAAAGTGACTGGTAACCTTATATTTCCTGACACTACGTAATTGGTTGATGAAAAGTCTCGACACTGAATTCTGATTGGTCAATAAAATTTTAATCTTAAAAACTACAAGTGGATCAAACACACATGGAAGGACTCCTGGAATAGTTTTGCTACAAGCGTCTTTCACGTGCAAATGTAAACACACGCTTCACATATTTTAGTCTATTTGCCATGCATTTAGTTATATTATCTTGCCCTCCATAAATCTTCATATAATAATAATAATTCTGGTAATTTCGTATGTTAGTAAAAGAATTAACAACAACCACAAAACAGATGGACAGGAAAAAATTACAAAACACCGTGGATTCTGTTCATTTTACAATACAGTTCAGATATAAAAAACAAGATTTTAAACTGTACAACATAATCTAAAAGTGAAATATGACCACAGCAAGTAATGATTTACAAAATTGTCTGCTAACAGTAAAATATAACAGTAAGATATAAAATATCAGCATTTTCTGAATTGCGAATTCACCAATATACATTGTATGGTTTCTACCAGACTTGTATACAAGACATAAAACTCGAGACCGAGACCGAGACAGTGGGGTCCGAGACCAAGACCGAGACAGTGGGGTCCGAGACCGAGACGAGACACCAGGTCCGAGACAGTTCGAGACAGTTCAAAACGAGTGAAATGCACATTGGACCCAAGTCCCTAAACAATTTTTCTCAACTTTTGAAGTCTAATACAAGGGTCAAGTCACTGAAATCAGCCGATCACCTGAATTGTATAAACTATAAAGAAATTAAATATTTCAGTCATTCTGAAAACTTCTAAATGATTGTAAAATTTAAACCAACAAAATTCCATATAGGCCCTAGGCCTATTAGCGATTTAGCGACATAAGTCACATCACTCACCTTGAGAAACTAGATGTTGTTCCAAGCGTTTCGCTTATGTTGGCTTTACACAAACGACGAACGGCGTGCCATTAATTTTATTTTGTTTTTCATTGATTTCAAACTGCGTGAATGAAAATTTCACGATTTCAGGTTCTTTATGAGACTTTTAGGATATTTGGAAATTTTGGACTGAAAGTTCAAACTTAAGACTGCTTTTTTCAATACTCTTAAATCTTAATACCAAAAACACCACTTATTTAAAGCTTCCTGTCTGTTTGGCACTTCCGATTAGCTAGTTATCCGTTCGGCACAAGACAATTTTATGGCGCAATACTGTACGAAGTTCCGAACAAAATACAGTTTGTACGAGAACTTTGGAGACCGCTTCTACAAGAGAACAAGACTTTCGCTTCGAGACAGTTTCCAAAAGACAAGACTTTCGCTTCGAGACAGTTTCCAAAAAGTCAAGAAATGATCTCGAGACCGAGACCGAGACAGTGGGGTCCGAGACCGAGACATCAAAAAACCTGTCTCGAGACGTCCCGAGACCGAGACAGTGTCTCGAGACAATACAATTCTGGTTTCTACTTTAAAGTAACCTATAAAATAAATGTATACCAACGTAAGATAAATTCTAAAACTTGCTGTAAAACTCAACAACCTAAGATAGAATCAAATATGTGGCTGTCAATAAAATTACTGGGGTCACATCAACCCATCCAACAATTAATTGATCCATTTAGTCATCGATCTGATCAGCCATCATCCATTTAAATGACCACACATCAACTGATCTAAAACCCTAACCCCATCAACAAAATTAAATTGATCCAACCCCCATTCATAAAAAACCATCAAAGAAGCTAGATGCTGCAAATTAAGCAAAGAACAATGCAGTTAGATTTGGTGATACTACTTTTTACAACAGTAAAAAGTTACTGCCGAAACTTTCCGGTGAATAGCTTTCTCATGGCTGGAATGTAGCATCCACAATTTTTCTTAATCACACCCCATCCGATACAAATCCCAGAAAGAATGTTTTCAATTTTGGCATCTATTGCCTGCATTGACTGAGCATCAGGACAAGAAATATCTCCAACTCTCCCCAAACAGCCATTCGAAACAGAAGACGAAACACAGGCAAATTCATCTGTTATCACCAACGTTTACTCTCAATCACTTAAACAATAAATGGAACAGAAGCAGGCACGAAAATCCAGTGAAAATTCATTGCAGGTTGTCGGTGTCGGGTACTTCCCTGCAAAAAAAGAAAGTCGATGAGTGTTGTAGATATCTCAGAATTGATGCAAAACAATGATGCAACGTAGATGCGACAGAAAGTAGCTAAATCTTTCATTTGCAAATTTACTATTCAAATGTAATGTTTTACATCACCATTTCTACAGTTTAAGTGTAACAGAGTTGCGTGTGTACAATCGTATTTATCCTGGCATAGTCGATAGCAAAAAACCGAATGGATTGACTGATTGACACAGATGTTGATTGCTCATAGGACATATCTATAATTAATGAAACTGCTTGATAAATCGCATGACTGACTGATAGAACGAGTGACTGTTAACAAAGAATGAATTTATTGTTAGCTTCTGATATTGATTGTTCACTGAGGCCATCCGTAATATGTTGTTGAATAATTGATTGCATAATTGATTGACTGATACAGATAGCGATTGTTCATCCGCCAAAACGCACCTTGTCACTTCAATCTCATTCAGCTTTCTCCTACACCCAGCAGACATGTTTAGCATGCCACCTGCAAGAAATTACCAACACCCACATGAAAACCAACAGCACTAATCATAGCCATTGTCATTACTGCTAACAATACAACATATGGTAATTAACACAACATTATCACAAGCCCTATTAACAGTTGTAAACACAATGTAAAGCTGTACATGTAGTTGCTTATTAATATGGAGCTTCAAAACTCATCAGAGGAGCTCCCAAACTGGCCACACGATACCATGATGAAACAGAATGGTCTTCAACCGTTTACAAAATAGAGGCACAGAGAGAAAGCTCATGGCAAAGATTAATTGCACCAGAATGAGGGACCAACCAATGGCTTCGAAGTGGCACTGTGGCAGTATTCCACAGGGGAACAACCAGATCACCCTCTGTAGCATGAAGAAAGAGATCTGCGACCAGGGTGCGATGACACTCGAATACATAGTAATGTAATTTTTAATAAGTCAACAATTTACGGAGCAGTCTAAGTAGCCAAGCTATTTATGGAGGTGCATTTTAAAGGTGCTATATAATTATGCTGCTACATGATTACATTACTTGTAATCATCAGCACAGTTTCATTGCATGCATACACAGAATACTGAGAATAGGTAAGACATATTAGTGCACTTGACTAAATGAACAACATAAACTGAAGAGGAAAAGTCTACATTAATTTTATTCTGCAGCTAGTAACCTTTAAGAAAAATAAAAGTGAAAAGATAAATTGCAAGTGAGCTCAAAAATTCGGCATAAAGCAAGTCATTGACTAAAGTTTTAATGAATTAAAAACCACAATGATTTTGTAATTTTTTTATTTGAACGCGTTTCCCGTTGAGTTCTGAATAATTTTGCAAAAGTGTGTTCAACACCAGTTTAAGAGAGTCAAACTTTGTTAAATTTGTCAGTTTGATTTAATGATTGATACCTCTTGCAGTATCAACGAGATACAGTGCAACCGTAGCAATCAAAGCAACTGAAATAAACAACAATCATAAATTTTTAGGATCCTGACAAGTAACATTCATCTATCGACTGATTCATCTAACCATCCGTCCGTTCATTCATGCTTCCACCCATCTGTCCAGAGATACATCCAACCATCTATCCACTATACTATGCTGAATGTGGAGATTTACAGCTTCCTTGCCGCCACACATTATTGAGAGAGTACAATGGGCTTTATTGAGAGTATACTGCGCTCTATTGAGAGCACACTGAGTTTTATTGAGAGCACAGTGGGCTCCATTGAGAGCCCAATGGGCTCCCATCCATCTTTCCAATGATCCACTTATCGATATTGCTCCTTTGATCCATCCACCAATCACGCTCTAGGCTATCCCTCCATCCATTCAGGTAGGATGAAAATTTTTGTAATAAGTTAACTATAAACATTAGAGAGAAAAAATATATAAAAAACAAGCAAGAAGAAAATAAAAACTGAATAAACGAATTAATAACCGAATGAATGAATGACTCGGCAAATGAATGAATGAATGAATGAATGAATGAATGAATGAATGCACGACTCCTTACCAAACAGGCAAGCAAGGAAGAAGACTTCGAGTACGAGGTAACCTCTGGAATCAACTATTTTACCAGCGACGATTGTGATGACAGCAAGACCAAGGTTCTGTACGGACTGCATTCTGAAATGAGGTTAGGTAAGAAATTATTTACGATACACGCTATGAATTAATTTGAAATGACATGATTAGGCTATAGCTTGAAATTTGGTATCTTGTACATTAAACACCGGCGCTAGAGAAGTCACTGATTATTAATAATGTAGTCAATGGATTAAATATAAGCAATTTAATTTTTTTCTCTTGCAGTTTGTAAGTCCCTTAGCCTACTCCTCTCCCACAAAATCTAATTGTAATAATAACTGAAGTGGCAGGTATGCACAAAACAATATGGTGGTCTTCGATTAACCGTTAAAAACAAATTTATTCGCTAAATTTAATTAACGATTAATCGATTAATTAATCGGTAACTTCCGCAGCCCTAATTTTGAACACAAATGGCTAAATAGCATTAGATAGATCATATGTAAGATGCTTGTAACCATGAAGGTGCAATAAGAAACGTAAAGGTCTCACAGACTCACAGAGAACGGCTTTAACTGTTCAACGCATTTTGAAAGCATTCTCAGAGAAGTTAGCAAGAGCAATGGTTTCTCACATGCCATAGGCAGTGCCGAGCTGGTGTTGCGGAACAATAATTGCAACGAGGGGCCACAAGGAACTCGCCAAGATGGAATATGCAAAACCCATCATGATCTAAACAAAGGAATCATATTATCATATATACATACATATTAGTAAAGGACTTACTTAAGGTCTCTACACAGCAAATCACCTCATACCTACATCTACCACTTTTGTTCATAACTTCCCATATACACATACATACATTCCATACATATAAACAAATCATACATACACACAACATACCATACATATAACATACACACGCATAACATACATACATACATATATACATACACAAATATATACAAATACAGATACAACATACAATGTCAAACATACTGGTTGCACTGGCTGTGGCCTGATCATACGTACATACATACATACATACATACATACATACATACATACATACATACATACATACATACATACATACATACATACATACATACATACATACATACATACATATATATATATATATACATGCATACATATACATAACATAATTGTAATCATAAACTTCAAATTTCCAAAGCACTATACTCTAAAGCTAAGCACAAGACACCCACTGATTCACAAGTGCTGGCACATGAGCGCTGTTGATAGTGCTTGTGAAGATGCAAATACATACACAAATGAATACATACGCAACTATATGCATACAAAGAAATACATACATACATAGACATACCTACACACCCTAATACATAAATCAACCCAGAAGACTTAAGAGCAAGACTGACTCAGAATCCTGGTTGACTCAAAGTCTGAAAGAAATGTCTTAAAGCTGATGGTCTCTGTAAAAATGCACAAAGAAATCCCGCGAAAGCTTGAGTTTTCTTATTTAACATATCATCCCCTAGGATTGTCGGGAAATCGGGGGTCATCTCAGTTCCTCTTCTTTGCCGAGTGGTTCAGAGCTCTGCCAGGATGCCCGAAACCCCAGATCTCAACAAAGAATTCGTTCTCGGTCCAGCTCTCGTGGTAGCCTATATCGAGAGGCTCGAGTAGGTCACCAGCGACACACGCACACACGTAGAACACCGCTTCACACAGACGATCGACAATGTTCGCATCAACGCGTGACTTGACATCGAGAGAACTGCTTCCCCGTTCTATAGCCGAGCAGGCCCTCAGTCTACTCCAGACTGTCTTCTCCAGCCTCTAGTCGAGCAGGCCCTCTAGCGACTGCTCCTCAGATGGCTGGTTCGTAGCTCGACGGCAGGTCCTCTTCACCAGTCGAGACTAAGCTCGAGGTCGAATCTCAAGACGGTCTTCTCCAGACTGTCTGTCCCATGGCCAACCTCCGCCTTTTATACCCTTCTAAGGTGCCGATTTGCCAGCACTCTAAAGTCTCTAATGTATTTCAGGAGCCAAAGCCCAAAAACGACACCGAACAATATTAGGCTAATGGCGCCCCATAGAGTGTCGATTTATCGACCCGCCTAGAGCAATTGCCAATGCGCGCTATCTGAAACGGTCACCGGTACAGTTCTCTTGGTGTCAATAGTAATTCAGTTCAATAATATAAGTTCTGAAAGTAATTGCACTCCATAGGGTTCAATTTAAGCAGGTTACTAATACAAATCTACGGGCATCAGTCCAAAATCGTCACCGACACAACTATCACGGTGCTGAATAATAATCGAATATCGGCTCTCCATAGAGTGTCGAATTGGCGAAACTACCTTTAGCGGCTCATGAGGTGCCGACTCAAAATCATCACCTCGGCGCTCCATATAGTGCCAAGTCAATTATGAATTTCGGAACAGGATTTATAAAATTTCTGCAGATAGGAGTCCTTGTACATGTAATATGTATGCATGTATGTACAATGCTGAACCGATGTACATATGAATGTATGCAAGTTCACAAGTGTTTGTTCATGTTTGTATTATGTAGTATACAAGTACCCATAAACGTGTGTATGAATTTATACATACATGTATGCATGAATGTATGTAGGTATGCCTGCATGTATGTATGCACGTATGTGTATGTATGAATGTATATGTGAATTATGGAAGTACGAGTGCAAGCACGTATGCACATATAAGTTTGCACATGCAGAGTGCAGAATTAATTCACTTATCCAATCACTTATCTCCCTTCATCACTTACCATGGCAACCCAAGGGGTGACAAAGGTGAAGGCGAGAAGTGCGTGACATACGATAGTAATAACAACCCCGGTCATCACCCAATAAACGTTCTTCCCAGTTTTGTCGATGCAGAATCCAAAGACGGGAGAAGCAACTGCAGAAATGATGTACACCAAGCTGCCAAAGAAAATTATTGAGTAATTATTATTAATTGATAACTTATGTGGTTAAGGCACAAGGCATGAACCGATGGCGCACGAAAATCAAGCCGTAATCAGGTCAGTATCCAGAAGATTGGTCAACTACGGCATCCTATGGTGGATAAGCAACTTTAAAAAGGTAAATTTTAATTTGAGAACAAAATGACATAAGCAGAACGGACTAATACACGTAGAGAGTTACAAATAAATGTAGGTCCAGAAATCATGAAAAGTTCTAGTTTTTGGCCAAGTGAGAGAAAGGTAATCAGGAGATCAGGCTGAATAATAATATGTAAATAATATACACTTAATTTTATATATTTATTTACTATTACACATTCACTAAGCAACGCCATATCGAAGAGCAATGAAAATGTGAATGAAAGACTTGCTCAAAGTCCCTCAACAGCAACCATCTGAGGAGAGAAGGCTCGAACCAGTACTCAACGCATTACAAGACAAGCACTCTAAAGAAACAGCTACCATGTCACGTATAGCAGCCCTCGAAGCTAGCCCTTAGGCAGCTATGTGTAACGACTTCATTTTCTTAGCCTCGGCATATGAGGGCGGGTGGCCAGTCCTCTCCCTCATCTCAGCCTCCCACCGACAGTGTATAGTCAGTGTACTCATTATAGCTGAGTTGGTTAGGGTGCGTAGATGGAGCTGAAATCTTGAACCAAATTTCTGCCCTGGTGGGGAATTGAACCCCCAACCTCTCGATTGACAGTCCAGCACGCTAACCACTAAACTATCAAGAACATTTATTACGATAAAATAATGAAGTAGACCTATAATTCCCATTTCAAATATAAACACGGACACATGTCCCAATAGCAGTATTGCAACGAAGTGTGATTTATAAAATACATTGTAATGTTTCCCGCATTACAGTACTGATGCGTAATGAAGAAAAGAGTCTCTTTACCCGTTTACTTTACTAGCTGTTCCGGAGTCCAAATCGAACCTGTTTGTGAAAAACATCCTAGAAAAACAGTCGGCAAAAAATTACATAAAGAACATGATTTCCAATTTCTAAGTAAGCAAGCACAACTAGATCTCAATTGTTAGTCATTACTATTAATTATTATCCTTGGATCATATTAATTATATTACTTGTTAACTTTCGGAAGAGCCAATTTCTAAAGACAATCAACCATAGGCATACCAAGCATCGCCATATCGATGAGCAATAATAACATAAAAATTATTCATGAAATAATAGACATCAAGGACTTCAGCATCACCCTCCTATTTCCCGTTTATGGGTACTTATAGAATAACAGGTAGGCTACACAAACATAAATACATACATAGACCCACGGGGACTTTGAATCCTTTTATTACGAACAATGGGAATTTTATAAATCCAGTTGGCACTCAAACTGGTCGGCGGGCTCTCCGGTCTGCCTCGCGAAATGACTTGTAACTTCGTTTCGAACCACCACACGCGCTCGTCGGGACTTCTCGATTGCGGCGCCAAGGATCTGGAATACTCTTCCGCCATTAAAATCTGTGCGTGCCACTAATGCTGCATGTGGTTACATGGTTTCTCTCGACTCTTAAAGACGCACTTTTCCAGCTGTTTGATGGCCACGTGTTGAGCGCTTCTGTGAGACTCTAAGTGATATATTACACATCTGTGTTGAATTTCTGTTTGCAAATAGCATTACATGTTATTTTAGAAAACTTTAAAGAAGTACTGTTAATAACTTTGTAAAAACATATTTGAAAAGAGCTAAAATAGCCAAAAAAAAAGAGCTGATATAGCCAAAAAAAGAGCTGATATAGCCAAAAAAGAGCTGAAATAGCCAGCCAAAAAGAAACAAAAGGAGAAAAAGGAGAAAAAGGAAAAAAAAAGATGTTAAAAAAGAATTACAATAAAAAGAGCTAATGGGCCAAACATAACGGAGATACAATACTTTAATATGTATCAAATCAAATAATATGTATCTATCAAATATTGTTAATATTGTTAATAAGATTGAGGAGAAAACAGTTATTAACATTATACGGAAATGAACTTAATCCGTCAGAAACTTTAAATACGTCTACATCTTATCAGAAACGGAATCAAAGCCAAGAAAAGAAAAAGAAAACTGTTGATAGAAATTATATGAAATTGAACTTAAATCGTCAGAAACTTTAAATACGTCAGCATCTTATCAGAAACGGAATCAAAGACGAGAAAGGAGAAAGAACATTTGTGAGAACATTACAAGAAAATGAACGGAAATACATCAACAACTTTAAAGACGTCAACAGCCTTTGTAGCTATAGGATGTCGTTAAATATTGGATTATGTATATATATCTCGCTTATCTTCGAAACTTGGCAGTACCCGTTTCTTATGTCACAGTGTCGTCAAACAGCAACCAACCAATCTTGGTAAAAGAAGCAACTTAAAGACATCAATACTAAAGACATCAAATCCTACCTCCACTCCGACCCCTCTCCTCTCACCAATTAAGACCTAGAGCACACAACCATACTCTCCCTCCCAAGGACAACTCTCAATTTATTCCCAGATCTTATATAAAAATATTTACTAGTTTATTCTAAAATCTTCTGATGAACTTTAAGTATCCATTATCACTCATGTTAGCATTTTTTCTGCGTTTTTGTCAGATTGTTTTTCTCAATTAAACGAATAAATAATAATAGGCTAATCAAAAAGTTTCAAGACGTCAACGGCTTTTCGAGCCATAAAATGACGTTAAAACATTGAAATACTACTAAGCTTGATGATGATGATGATGATGATGATGATGATGATGATGATGACGACGACGACGACGACGACGATGATGATGATGATAATGAGTTCTCTGCCTGAAGGCAGGTCCATTGGCTTATAGGCTACGTCACCCGGGGATGAGATGAGTGAGGTGGTTTCTCGTTGCCTTCCTCACAGATAATAATTCATGGGTGAGCGTGAACAACTTGTCCAGGATCGCTACGCAGTGGCTTGAGGTAGATTCGAACCTGCGATAAGGCAAAGAACATATCGCTACACCACCGCGTTCCATACTACTAAGCTTACTAGAAGAAGATGAAGAGCAGTCCCTTAAGCTAGTCCTGAAGCAGCCATGGGTATGAGGTGTTAGCGACTTCATTTTCTTTAGCCTCGGCATATGAGGGCCGGTGGCCAATCCTCTCCCTCGCCGTCTCATCTTCCCACTAGCAGTGTACGGTCAGTGTACTCATCATAGCTAAGTTGGCTGGGGGTGCTGGTGGAACAGAAATCTCGAATCAACTTTTCTGAACCCCGATCTCGCGATTGACATTCCAGCGCGCTAACCACTACACTATATCGAGCACCCCTCCTCTAAGCTTACTAATGGTTAATTAACTGATTTTCTATGATAGTCACCCTATATGTCTAAGTAAAAATCTATAGAAAATATTGTATTGTATCAATCACACTGATGTACACCTACATGTATGTCTGTAAATAATATAAGATATGAGACCAATTGCTATCCGCATTTTGGTGTAAGACATGGTATTATTATTATTATTATTATTATTATTATTATTATTATTATTATTATTATTATTATTATTATTATTATTATAAAATTATTATAATAATTAATAATTATTTATAATAATAATTATTATTATCATAATTATTGTTATTATTATTATTATTATTATTATTATTATTATTATTATTATTATTATTATTATTATTATTATTGAGAATCTGAAGCGCGGAAATGTAGGCTATACATTATCAATTGAACTAATCAAGACAGTCAAAATTTCTAAAATTACACATATTAACCTAATTCAGAGATCATATGATCATCCTAATGATGAAATTCTTTCTCATCAAGCCATCAGCCTGCGGTTATGGGCGCGTGGGCGCAGGTGGTAGAAGGTGGCTTTGACTGGCGGGAGCAGGTCATGCTTCATGTATTGTACCACATTGTATTCGGTGGCCCGATAGCGCATTGGATAACACACTGGCATAGAGAGCGAGATGTACCGAGATCAAGTTCCGTAGGCGGACATGATTTGTAGGCTGCTATTAGCGCCGTGTATCGCAGGCTGTCTGTTCTGTTAGTAGTTAAGATTTATGTCTTCTGTCATTTGTGTTCTTGTAAATTGTTTAATTGTCATAACTTGTAAATGTACAGCGCAGTGCGTTTGTCAGGCGCTTTATTAAAGATTTATATCCATTATCACTCATGTTAGCATTTCTGCGTTTTTGTCAGATTGTTTTTATCAATTAAACGAATATACTATATAAGATATTAGTAGCCCTATATTATTATTATTCAATTTATTGTTCTGCATTGTTTGTTTGAAGGGACTTTCAGCGGATGTATCACCTGAACATGACGGGAGAGATGGACGAGATGACGATCCACATGATGGAGGTGCCGAGGTGCGGCATGCCTGATGCCACTCCGATGGATTACCTCAACATCTCAAGGACGAAGACAAAGTCCGGCAAAGACCTCGGAGGGGACTTGTTGATCGCCCAGAACTATTTCGTCCCAGGTTTGTTTCCACCCATTCCAGTTGTTAGTTGGGGTTGCTCAACGGTGTAATGGTTAGCATGCTGGACTGTCAATCGAGGGGTCGCGGGTTCAAATCCCCGCCATTTTATCCGTTGTCCATGCTCCACCTGCGCTTCCTAACCTACTGATGAGTACACTGACCGTACACTGTCGGTGGGAAGATGGGAACGCGAGGAAGAGGACGGGCCACCCGCCTTCATATGCCGAGGCTAAGAAAATGAAGTCGTTAGCACTTCATATCCATGGCTGGCTCACGGCTAACTTAAGGGGACAGCTCTTTGTCTTATTCTTCTTCTTCTAGTTGTCAGTCTGTAAGCTCAGGAAAGACTTTTGATAAGGCAGTGTCGCAATGTATAACATACACGCAACCGGTCTAAGGTGTAGCATATGCAAGATAATTCAGAGTATTTATGTAATAGTATGGGATATAATGCAATGTATATGTCATCGGCGTAATGTTATCGACTTAATGTTATCGACTACATGTGATCAATGCTATCATAGCACGCACGCACGCACGCACACACCCACCCACCCCACACACACACATATACGCATATCTTTGTGTATGTATGTATGCATGTATATTATGTATGTATATTATGTACGTATGTATACATATGTGCATGCATGTGTAAGTATTAAGTATGCATGTGTGTATGCATGTATGTATGTATGTATGTATGTATGTATGTATGTATGTATGTATGTATGTATGTATGTATGTATGTATGTATGTATGTATGTATGTATGTATGTATGTATGTATGTATGTATGTATATATGCATGTATGTACATGTATGTATGTATGTATGTATGTATGTATGTATGTATGTATGTATGTATGTATGTCTGCATAAGTACGTATACGTATGTCTGGACGTATATGTATGGACATTTATATAGCGCCTATTCGAATGAATCTCTTATCCGCTGTACACAGGTCACAAGTGGAAGAAGCGGGATCTGACGTGGACGCTGAGGAACTACCATCAGCTGCTCAGTGCAGAAGTGACGAGGTAATTATTCATTACGGTAGACTTATATAGCGCCCCTTCAAAGTTACTGCTCAGAAGCACTCCCGACTCAACCCCGGCTCAGAGGGACAGTCTTAAGGCTTAATTATGCCTACGTTTTCATTTAATCAATATTATTTCATAAATATTCAAATAAAGAAATAATTTAGGATATAATTTCAAATAGTTAAATATCCAGTTGACCAGATATTTATCTCAAACGAATTAAGTGGCAACCTTAAGACTCGCTTGCCAATTAGAGTTACTGCCGGAACGTCATTGCTATCCGGAAGGACAACATTACAATGGCTCGACTTAACTTATCATACCTTACCTTACTTTATCTTCCTTCCCTTACCTGACCTTGACCGTTACCATCTTTCCCTTCCCGTTCTTACCATTTCTTACCTTCCCTTATCATATTTTGCCAAACCATACCTAACCTTACCTTGACTGTTATCATCTTTATCGTACCTAATCTTGCCGTATCTTACCTTCCTTTGTCGTACTTTATCATACCATAACATACCTCACCTTTCCTTACCTTTAAGTTTACCTTCCTCTCCCTTTCCTTATCTTACCGTACCATAACTTACTTTACTATACCATACCATTCCATTCCATGCCATACCATACCAAACCATATCATACCTTACCATACCATACCATACCATACCATACCATACCATACCATACCATACCATACCATACCATACCATACCACACATTATGTTACCAATATATTTACCTACCTTTCCCTGCCTTATCTTACCCTACCATACCATAATTTTCCATACCATACCATACCATACTTTACCTAACAATGTCTTACCTTGCCCTTGCTTTGCATGTACCTCTACTTACCTGTTCTGCTGTCTCTTTCATAGGAGTGCCCTTCATCAGGCGTTTAAGTACTGGAGCGATGTGTCTGGCCTGACCTTTGCCGAGACGAGAGATTCCAATGCGGACATCAAGATGGAGTTCGTCTGGGGGACTCACCAGGACGGACCTGGAAACGCTTTCGACGGATCAGGTGGGGAAAGGACAGAAACAGGATCTCTGCCTTGTTTATATAGCGCCTATAATCCCAAATAGACCTATAGCGCATTATGTAATGTGATGTAATTGGACATTTATATAGCACCCCTTCGAGATATCTATTAGTGGTTGTAGAATTGTGTTCGATACTGTGAACAATCTTCGATATTGATTCCAGTCTTTGTATGTCTCGAGAGTGTAGTGGTTAGCGTGCTGGGCTGTCAATCGAGAGGTCTGGGGTTCAAACCCCGCCCGGGGCAGGAACTTGTTTCGAGATTTCTGCTCCACCTGCACCCATAGCCAGCTCGGATGTATTGAGTAAACTGCCCGTACACTGTCGGTGAGAAGATGAGACGGCGAGGAAGAGGACTGGTCCCAGCACTCTTATGCCGAGGCTAAGCAAATGAAGTTGCTAACACTTAATAATCAATGTCTGCCTCAGGGTTAGCTTAAGGGATAGTTGCTCTTCTTCTTTGTCTGTGTATGTCTGTGTTCATGTATTTCTACATGTCTGTCTGTCTGTATGTATGTATGTATGTATGCATGCATGTATGTATGTATGTATGTATCTATGTATGTATGTATGTATGTATGTATGTATGTATGTATGTATGTATGCATGTATGTCTGTCTGTCTGTACGTCTGTCTGCCTGTCTGTATGTCTGTCTGTCTGTCTGTCTGTCTGTCTGTCTGTCTGTGTATCTTTGTCTGTTATGGTTGCTTATCCTGTATGTTCGTATGTATGTGTACATGTATGTGTGCATCTTTGTATGTAGGTACGCGAGTCAATCTTTGTCTCTGTGAATCTGTCTTCGTCTGTCTCTGTCTGTCTTCCTGTATTTTTCAAGATGTTCGTCTGTCTTCCTAGATAGATGGCAGATGATAACTGTTAGTCTGCATTGCATTCGCCAGGTGGTGTACTTGCGCATGCGTTCTACCCAGAAAACGGAGAGACACATTTCGATTCCCAGGAGCAATGGACGGACGGAAAGAAGGAAGGCATCAACCTGATGATCGTAGCAGCCCACGAACTCGGCCACTCCTTCGGACTCGGTCATTCGGAAGTCCAGGGGGCGCTAATGGCCCCCTACTACCAGGGCTACGACCCTAACTTTAAGCTCCATGACGACGACGTTCGGGCCATACAGTACCTCTACGGTTAGTTACCCTACAGACTCCACCCTTAGGGCTCTACATATAGTTCCCTCGATTTGACTAGACTTATTTTGCACTACCTCAAATGCAATGACCTTATCGTTTAGCCAAATATCATACCATACCTTACTTACTATGCCATGTGTCATACCCTTACGTTATGTTATGGTACGTTAACACTCCTTACCTAAGTAAGTTACCTCAATGCATTTATGGTGATTTGATTTGATGCACTTTTGTTAATTACTTAAAAGTTAAAAGGCGCATACATACATACATACATACATACATACATACATGCATACATGCATACATGCATACATGCATACATGCATACATGCATACATGCATACATGCATACATGCATGACATATGCATGCATGCATGCATGCATGCATGCATGCATGCATGCATACATACATACATACATACATACATACATACATACATACATACATACATACATACATACATACATACATACATACATACATACATACATACATACATACATACATACATACATACATGCATGCATACATACATACATACATATATTGCATAACCTTAATTACATTGCCTCACACTACTGTTACCTTATCTCACCCCACTTCACCTTACCATTGACCTACTGTTCCATTAAGTTCCGTACCATAAGGTATATCATATCATACCTCACACTTCTCGCTTTATACCGCACTTGCATTCTGTAACGTTTACTTACCATACCTCGTGCGTAAACTTACCATACCTCATACCTTAACTTATCATACCTCATACCTTTAGTTACCATACTCCATCATACTCCATACCTTCACTTATCATGCCTCATACCTTAACTTATCATACCTCATACCTTAACCTACCTTACCTCACCTCACCTTACCTTATTCAGTTATCCTTGATGCGTCTAACATACGCCGTATATAAGCATGGTTGTATTTATTGTCTTTTCATTGAAGGGGGCCCACTCCATCAACCAATACCACCCACGCCAGTTCGTGTAACCGATGAGCCGACTGTGAGGTCGACCCAGGCCAGGGCCACGACGAAAAGGCCGACCACCCAGGGATTGAACCCGAGTCCTCCCTCCGGTGGCCAGCCCAACACCTGCGACGTCGTATACAAAGCCGTTACGCAGAGTAAGTTATTTCGATGTCATCATCATCATCATGATCGTCGTCGTCATCATCATCGTCGTCATCATCATAGTCATCATCATCGTCGTCATCATCATCGTCGTCATCATCGTCGTCATCATCATTATCATCGTCGTCGTCATCATCGTAATCGTCATCATCATCGTCGTCGTCATCATCATCGTCATCATCATCATCGTCGTCGTCGTCGTTGACTGGTTGATTTATGGCAAAATGTTTGATTGAATAAGTAGATGATTGATTGAATCAGTCGGTTAAATTAAATATCTGACTGACTGAATGAATGATTGACTGGCTGACTAAGTTCTTGAACGAATGAATGTATGTATCCATGAGTGAATGAATGAATGAATGAATGAATGAATTATTAAACCAATCAATCAACCAACCAATCAATCAATGAATAATTGAATAACTTATATACTTTAACAACTAAATGGCTGACATTAAGATTTATCGATCGATTTATTGAATGCTTGATTGATTTAACGATTCATTGGTTTAAACATTGTTTGATCGATCTGTTGATTGTAGCGCATGACTATCGCATCTACATCTTCAACGGGCGATGGATGTGGCGAACGAGTGAGTACGGACTGGACCAGGGCTTCCCTCTGACCATCTCCACCTACTATGAAAATCCACCGGAAGACATAACGGCCGCCATCTTCTCATGGAAAACATACTACACCTATCTATTCAAAGGTATACAGCCAATCGATCTATTCATCTGTCAGTCAGTCATTCGTTCATTCGTTCATACATTAAGTCATTCAGTCATTCAGTCAGGCATTCTGTGGTCAGTCAGTTAGTCTGTCAATCAGTCAGTCACTCTTTCCTTCACTAAACCAGTCAGTCAGTCACTCTTTCCTTCACTAAACCAGCCAGTCACTCTTTCCTTCTTTAAACCAGTCAGTCAGTCTTTACTTCAGTAAGCCAGTCAGTCATTGAGTCAGGCATTCAGTGGAAGTCAGTCAGTCAGTGACTCTTTCCTTCGTTAAACCAGTCAGTCAGTCAGTCTTTCCTTCAGTAAGCCAGTCAGACATTCAGTCAGGCACTAAGTGATCAGTCATTCTATCTTTCTTTCATTAAGCCAGTCATTCAGGCACTCAGCAGTCATTCATTAATTCATTAAGTAATTCATTGATTAATTCAATCCGTCAATCAGTCGTTCAATTATTTAGTCCTTTCATCAATGAATCAGTCAGTCAGTCACTCGGTCAACGTTATGAACAGATCGACGAATCGACATCCATTAATCGATTAAATCAGTGATTGATTATCCAGAATCAAAATCAATGTATCTGTGACTTTTGTGAAACTTTGAAGGCAAGAAGATCTGGAGGTACTATGGATTTCAGCTGGTTGATAAGAAGACGATTGAAACCACCGGCTACCCAGAAAGTCCAAAGGTCGCCATCGCATCCAAGGACAAAGCCATCTTACTTGTTAAGGTCTGTGTCAAACGGCTTTTCCAAGTTCTCAAACGATCAGTCCTATTCTCACACTGTCGACTTGCTAAACCTGCAGTAGCGTAGCACAACTCAAAACTGGATACACAGTCACTGTGTTGTTATTTCTTATAATCAATCAGTCAATCAATCAAATTTCGTTTATTAAAAATAAGCTGACAAGTACGCAACTTATATAAAAGTAAACGTTCAATAACAGAGCACGAAAGTCTTAGACCTAAAAGTCACCTAAGCAGTAAGCACTTAAACGTGGAATCTAGTTACGCCTTGCTGACTGATGCGATCGACAAAGTTTACACAGATCCTTGTCTCTAAGACTTAACCTGTCACTGAAACCCGTTAACTACAGTACGAAACCGTGCTCCTCTCCGTCAATACCAAGCACCGAATGCTCTTAACGTTCTCGTCACTGCGAATGCGCGACACCCTCCATACATAATATGTATACACCGACCGGTCTCTCTCATGCACAGCACACCAACAGTTTACCTATGCAGTTAGTTTTTGCGATATACTTAGAAAGCTATTACCAGACAGCGTGATCTTAGCATTCAGTTGACCACTCCCCATCGCAAGCTATAACTGTTGTATTGTATTGTATTGTATTGTATTGTATTGTATCTATCAATTTATATAGCGCCTCTCGCAGTGCACAACAATCAGAGGTGCTCCCAGTGCGAAAGACCCAGAGAAAAGAAAGAGGTCTTCAGACAACGAAAAGAGGCACTTGGCCCACCAGTTAATAAACAGGAACGTGTCAAAGGAGGAAGCAAGTTCCATAGTGCAGGGCCAATGAAGGCAAAGGCTCGCGTTTTAGCCATAGCAGTTCTCGCTCAAAGTGCAGGTGGAAGCGACATCAAATGATGTGCTTTGAATCATAGTTTTCAGAGGCATTGTGTGTATTTATGTATGATTATGTGTATGTTATTGTTTTAGTAATAGTAATTAGTGACTTGTATTGCGCCGGTGTCTAATGCACAAGGCATCAACCGATGGCGCATGAAAACCAAATCGTAATCAGGTCATCATCTATAAAATCAGTCTGCCATGACAAGGTGGATAAGCAATGTTAATCATGTAATACAAAACAATACAATACAACACATGCCCTATGTTACATTTTGGCGCCAGGGCAGAAAGTTGGTTCGAGATTTCTGCACCACCTGCAAAGCTATAGTGAGTACACCAACCGTACACTGTCGGTGGAAGGATGAGACGGCGAGGGAGAGTACTGGCCAACCGCCCTCATATGCCGAGGCTAAGAAATGAAGTCGCTAGCACTTCATAGCCTCAGGGCTATAGCTTATGGGACTGATCTTCTTTCTTCTAGGGTTTGGTTTGTTGTGCTATGTTTTTGTAACGCTATACGTGGTGTTATGTTAAACTGTGTAGGGTGGAAATGTGTGGACGTTTGACGAGGAGTTGCTCGATGTGAAGGATGCATCCAATCCGGTTCCCTTCGACAGTCTCTTCCCAGGGGCGCCGGCCACCTTCGATTCGGCCGTACGACTTATCAACGATCCACACATCTACTTCTTCAAAGGACAAAAGTCAGCCCCTCCTGCTTTCTCTCTTCTCTCGTTCAACTTTGTAGACATTCTTCCACATCTAGCCTTTTTCTCAGTCCTTCAGTGACCAACTTTCCACTCCAAGTTAGGGTCCCACTTCTTCAAGAATTCCTGCCCTGATCCAAGCTTCCAATTCTCCGCCTTCCAAGCTTCCAATATTCCGCTGTCTCTGTCTGTCTGTCTCTCTCTGTCTCTCTGTCTATCTGTCTCTCTGTCCCCCTCTCTCTGTCTCTCTCTGTCTCTCTGTCTCTCTGCCTCTCTGTCTGTCTGTCTGTCTGTCTGACTCTTATTCCTGTTAATTATGCCCTTCTCTCTCTGTCCTTCTGTCTCCCATCTCCGCCCCCTCTCTGTCTCTGTCTCTGTCAGTCAGTCAAACAGTCAGTCAGTCAGTCAGTCAGTCAGTTGGTCAGTCGGTCGGTTAGTCAGTCAGTCAGTTTGTCTATCTGTCTGTCTGTCTGTCTGTCTCAGTGTCTTCTGTCTCTCGCATATGACATGTGGCTCTCGGATTCCACATCGTTTGTATTATCCACCGTTCCAGCCAATCATTCGTTCGTTCATTTGTTCATTCAATCATCTTATTTCTTCTGATGCAACTGTTGTTGTACCGTTGTACATACGTTGTCTGTTGCACGGTTGTCTCTCTGTTTCCAGCTACTACAAATACAGTGAGGACTCGCGCTCAATAGTCGAGGGCTATCCGAAAGAGAAGGCCGGACCGTGGATGGGTCAGGCGTGCGGGGCCGAGCCATACACCCCGAAGTAGCCGAAGACGGTGCCCTATGTTACCCCTCCCCTGTGGAAGGGGTCACTTTATTTAGCGACAGTCTGTGGCGGAAATTTCACTGCAGTCTTTTTATTTCAGTCTTGTATTCCGAAGTATTCCGTTTGCAAGCTGACTGAAACATTAACGAACAATGCAACTATAACTAGGCCTACATGTTGTAGATTAAATTGTTTAATGACATCTTACGGCAGAAAGGGTAATTGACGTAGACCTTACCTTATACCTTACAATTTCTTACCATATCTTACCTTATCTTACCTTACCTTGCTCATATCTCCACATACATGCTTGAAGTAACTGGCTTCCTATGGCTGCGGGCATCTAGTATAGGATCCTCTTTCTGGGCTTCAAATCCCAGCTAGGCAGTGCCCCGAAATACCTCTCATACTATATAGGCTACGCTGAAGCCGTTATTTGCATCTCGATCTTTGCGCTCTTCAGATCGGCTTGATCTCTTTGTTCCTAGGACTAGACAACATTGGAGGACGTTTTCTGTGATGGGTCCCTCCATTTGGATGACCTTCCCCTCACTAGGCCCTATAGGCTATGGGACTGTTTTTTCCTCATCGGTCTCTCGCTCTTTAAAGGCGTTTCTTTTCCCCCAGGGCTTCCGTGCTGAGAGCGCCTCTGAATAGTTATTCTGCGAGAGATGATTTATTAAGTATTAGGTACGATACGAATCATACGAGACATGCCCATACAACTCAGGTGGGAGGGGTCACTCGCATGATGCTCTTGGAATCGCCATTGGGGGATTTGGGGGAGTGGGTACCCCTCTTCCCCATTTAATGGTAATAGCTCACATCAACAAGTCTTATACACAGTTCTCCCAGAAGAAGTTGAATCGGTTTACCCGGAACACTGACAATCATTATATAATTTGGATGAAATTAATTTTTTTCGCTAAAATTTAATGTTTAAAGTTGTTAAATGTTTAAAGTTGTTAAATGTTTAAAGTTGTTAAATGTTTAAAGTTGTTAAATGTTTAAAGTTGTTAAATGTTTAAAGTTGTTAAATGTTTAAAGTTGTTAAATGTTTAAAGCTGTGATGTTCAAGTTCGTTTAAACGCAGATGCCTTTTTTGAATGTAGTTTTGCTTTCTGTGTTCATTGCCTAGGGGTTTTAATGATACCTTCATTCCTATCTTAAGACTGTCCTTTTCAGCCGGGGCTGGGTTGAGAGCACCTCTGAGTACCCGGGTAGTTACCCTGAAGGGGTATATAACTCCGGATCCCATGTAGTGAATGAATGGAGTAAACAGTGTGGGTCAAATATTCACACCTCGCCATGGGAAACAACACTCTAAGGTGTTCCACTGCTGTTCCATGCCCTGGACTGCACTATGTGCAGAGGCGAAAATCTATACATAACTTTGGGGGGACAGCGTATCTACGAGGGCCGGATTTTTTTGGGGGGGGGGACAGAAGGGCTTAAGTCAAAATTTTGGGGCACAGTCCCCTCTGTGACTGTCCCTCCCATGATTTACGCCACAGACTATGTAGTGATTCCATTACTGCTCGGAAACTTCTATGAGTATATTCAGAGTAGGCTGCTTTCACTGTGGAGCAATGGCGAGTAGAGTGATCCAGTTTATAATTGTGGGTCGGTCTATATTTCCGCCATTTTTTATGCTACGTAACTTACCCGATTTACCATAAAATGTCCAACGACAAAGACTGTTTACATCAGAAACTAATCAGTGACAGTAAGGTCTGATCTTAACAGACGATTATCAGTTGCACGGAGGTTTCGTCGTCAGATGTCACTGTTGGGGCGCGGTGGTGTAGGGGTATGTTCGGTGCCTTGCAGCCGGAGGGTTGCGGGTTCGAATCCACCTCAAGCCGCCGCGTAGGGACCCTGGGCAAGTCCTTCACTCGCAATTGCTCATGCGCTTCGGCGTGAAACTCCGATTCAGTGTCCGCGCTTGTAGTCGGGAGCGCCTCTGAGTAGAAATCTTGAAGGGGCGCTATAACAAGTGCTCATACATACATACATACATACATACATACATACTGTTGTCAGAGTTTATAGAGAGCAACTTAAGAAAATGTGGATGGAAAGCTTTCGACACCATTAAAAGAAAACTGAATCATTTTATTTGTTCAATCTATGTATCAAGTTTTACAGAAACAAAATCAATTTAAATAAGTCCGATACATCAACAAAAGGCTACGAAATATCACCCCTGCATAAAATATACGCATGTACTCATGTGTATTCATGAATGTATGTATGCACATAATGTAAGTATGCATGAATGCATGTGTGTGTATGCATGCATGTATGTCTGTATGTATATGTAATGCATGCATGTATGTATGTATAGATATGTATGCATGCATGCATGTATGCATAGATATGTATGTATGTATATATATACATGTATGAGTGCATAAATATCTTGCTTGTAAATTGCATAAAAAATAGTGTTAATAAATAGTGTTTTAATTTACATCTGGGTCTTTTTGCAGTTTATCCTTAGATTAACTTGTCACAATGTATGTATGCATGCACGTATGTTTGTATGTAAAACTACATGTATGTATATGTATGTGTATGCATGCATGTATGTATGCATGAATGCAAAGAAAGATAATAATGTTACCGTAAGTAAAAAAGTAAAGATAATTATAATTAAAGTGACATCAAATTAACTCCGCCAAATCCATCATAATCGCTTTTACAAAAGTCATTGGTCAATTCACGCGAGATAAAATAGACTCAAATCTCAAACATGAAATAATTGTGTCCATAAAATTCAAACATAAAATCAATGTGTTTGCAATCAGCCATAATCTTTCTTAAGCAAAGTGTCTAGTAAAGCAGACAATAAGTGTGGCCAGAAAAGTCATTAGTTAAATAATTGTGTCCATAAAATTCAAACATAAAATCATTGTGTTTGCACTTTGCAATCAGCCATGATCTTTCTTAAGCAAAGTGTCCAATGAAACATACAATTAGTAGTGTGACCAGAAATCCCTAAGTGCAATGTCTAAGTACCAGAAACGCTACATTTCAACGCTACACAATAACTCCTCATAAAAACAATGAAGTAACAAAATATATTCAGATAAGATTCATAATAAAATATAGGCGACATACAGTAGTATAACTTACTGCCTTTATTTTGCCCCTGTAGACCGAACCAGAGGCACTGGTAGCATTGTAGCAAAAACACCCCAAGAAAATAGTGGGTGCAGCCATCACAAGGGGTGTAATCACAAGCAAGGGTGTCAACAGCAGGGCAGAACCAACCACAGCAAAATACCCTCCACCGCTTCCAAGACTGTCATTTTCGGGTGGTGCCAGGCCCAAGCCTCGATAAAGGAGGAGGGCGACGCTAATCATCTTTGCTATGACACAGCATCGTTAAACAGAAACTACATACACTGTTGTATTATACATGTCAGCCTTAACAAACTCCGCCACTGCCTACCACGTGGCGGTGCCAGTCCAAAACCTGGAAAAAGTAGGAGGGCGACACTAATCTTCTTCGTTATGGCACAGGGTCGTTAATCAGAAAATAAACCCTTTCCTGCAGTTGCCTTTCCCAGCGCCCCATGCGGACATCCGCAGTACCAGAAACGCTAAATTTGAGTGCTACGCAATAGCTCATCATCAAAACAATTAAATAACAAAATATATTCAGATAAACAGGAACTACATACACAGCCTTAACAAACTAAGCCACTGCCACCAGGACCTAGAACTAAACCCTGCTAAGCTAACTGTGCTACAGTGTGGGGAACTTTGATACTGCCAATTAGAGGCAAGGTAATACATATGGTTTGCTGTCGAACTAAAGTTGGTCTTTTTAAAGCATATGCTGGACCGAATTAACTTTTATGCACCATATTTAGATTCAACTGCGCCATTGCCCGCACTCTGGTAGTGCTAGTCCCAAGCCCGGATAGAGGAGGAAGGTGACACTGATCATCTTTGTTTAAACACAGCAAAGTTAAATAACAACTATGCCATTGTTAACTAACAAAACATGCCATGGTTTAACTCTGCCATCGCCATACTCTGGTAGCGCCAGTCCCACGCTTGGATAAAGGAGGGTGATGCTAATCATCCGTTATGATACAGTGTAGTCAAGTAGAAGTTATGCCATGGCTTAATTCACTAGCTAACTATGCCATGGTTTAACACTGCCACTGCACATACTCTGGTAGTCCTGTCCCAGTGCCAAGCCCAAAGCAACCTGCATCTAGCTCCAGAAGTCCTGAGCTATGAAATAGAACAGATAAATGGTCTGAATGCCAGAGAAATAAATGCCATGAAAACGGACAATGAACACAAATTTCACATGAGTCACTCTCTGGCATTAATTAATTAATTTGACATGAGTCACTCCCTGACATTAAACACAAATTTCACATGAATCACTCCCCAACATTAAGCATTAATTTCACATGAGTCACCCACTCACCCCTGACATTAAAGATTAATTTCACATGAGTCACCCTTGACATTAAGCATTAATTTCACATGAGTCATTCTCTGACATTAACCATTAATTTCACACGAGGTACTCCCTCACAATACGCACAAATTTCACACGAATCATTCTCACACATAAGGCATCAATTTCACATGACGGCCTATGTTGCCATAAGCTGCCGTTAAACTGTGGACACACACACACATAAATCACCATTTCATATGAGTCATTCCCAGACATTGAGCAACACCTTCACCTAAGTCATTCTCGGATATGAAGTACAAATTTGACATGAGTCATGCTCCAACAATAAGCACCAATTGCACATGAGTGACCAGCACCTAGCGAGCAATATTCCGCCTATAATTAAGTTACACTGCAAAGTAGATTAACGAGAATTGAGTAACAAGGCTGATTTCTTGTGAGGATTCTGGATTCGTTCACGAGGCAACAGAAGGTGACGTCAACATCGACTTCATATTACCTGACTGGTTCTAAGTTCACATTGGGGTCACTGGCTATCGTATGAAGTTGCTGAAACACAAATATACAAAGCCAATAATACAACCAAATCAAAAGACAAACATAATTATTCATCAGAAGCAGTCTTTAAATAATAATAGCAGAAGAAAAGAGCATTGAGCTAGCCCTGAGGCAGCCATGGGTACTAGGGTGGGGCAAATTGCAGTTGCCTCAACCAGACAATAATAAATTGAAGCTCCATCATCTACTGGTTAATGAAATAATTCATTTTCATATTTTGTATCATGTCTAGGTGTCGCAATTTTAAAAGATGTGTGGCATATTATATTTCATTAGAAATTAATAACAAATTCATTAATATCATTACAATAGGGTCATGGAAACTCATTTAATTGCTACTATAATATATTACACAATCACATTAATACACTCATTACACAATACACACACAGTTACACATTGTGCTGGCCCTGCAGGGCACACTCGTCGAAAAATCAAAGAACACCGTGTTCTGGTATGCTTCCCTAGCCGGTGTTATGTTGAACATCTCGTTACTGCATCAGGAAAGCCTGCAGACATTTCAAGAGAAATTTTGTCTGTTATGAGAGACAGAAAATCAGAACCAAAGTTACGAGCACCCGTTTGTGATGGAACAGCTGTGAATACCGGTTGAAACAATGGAGTAATCCGAAACAATGAACTTCATCTCCGAAGACCTCTTCAGTGGCTAATTTGTTTAATGCATGTTAACGAATTGACTTTAAGGAAGCTAATGAAAGTCGTTGATGGGAAGACCACTGGTCCAAGAACTGTAGAAGGACAGATATCAGGCATGTTGGAATTTGACTCACAACAGAAACCAATCATTGAATTTTCTCCTGTTTCAGATTGCGTTGCTGAACTTGAAGATACGATGATGAATGACCTAAGTACAGATTAGTTGTAGGCCTACTTGCTTAAAATATGTCTGCTGATTCAATGTGGCTACAATGCTAGTGAGAATTACATCTCTTACTTGCAGACCGCTCAACCTGGTGCACTCAGTCAAGCCAGATGGCTAACTAAAGCCAACCGATTGCTTAGGTTGTAGGCCTATGCTTGCCAAGAATGCCCTTCCTATAATCTGCAACACTTTGTAAAATTCATACTGAATTTCTAAGCACCATCATGGTTTAATAACAAACCTCATCTGACGTGCCAGGATGGAGCAAAGAACTTTTTCTTCATGCTATAATTGTACCAGAAACTTGACAAAATTGATCTAGCTGTCATCACTCCAGTACTTGAGAACAATAGCTAGTTTTCCCATCCTGAAAAAATATCTTGTTGGCAGCCGCTGTCGATAAAGATGAAAATATAAGGAAATTTTCAAGTGAGAAAAATTCTAATGGCTAGAAATACTCACTCCAGTGATACAATTCGTTGCTTTGACAAGAAAAACAGTTACAGTTAAATTTACATCTGATTCGTACATAAATATGGTTGACTGGGGAAAATGCGACTACGAAGCACCTCCACCTCTGCAAGAGTTGGCGTCGAAAGCTGTTGGCAGTAATGAAAGAGTAGTTCTACCTCACTATCCGTGTCATTCGCAAGATGTGGACAGAAATATCAAAGACGTTTCTGCAGTCTGTGGCAGAGTTACGGACATGACTAACGCCACGGTGTTATCATTCAAATAAAGAAATCAAGATTGGACTTGCCAACTATAGAAACTAAGCTGATTTTCTTAACTAAGTTAAAGCACTTACACTGCATTACCGTGGCGGATGTTTTTTCATTTCTTTTATTACCCATTGTAGTTTGTAGCTCTAATGGACTTGCCAACTATAGAAACTAAAGCTGATTTTCTTAACTAAGTTAAAGCACTTACACTGCAGTACCGTGCCGGATGTTTTTTCATTTCTTTTATTACCCATTGTAGTTTGTAGCTCTAATGGACTTGCCAACTATAGAAACTAAAGCTGATTTTCTTAACTAAGTTAAAGCACTTACACTGCAGTACCGTGGCGGATGTTTTTTCATTTCTTTTATTACCCATTGTAGTTTGTAGCTCTAATGGACTTGCCAACTATAGAAACTAAAGCTGATTTTCTTAACGAAGTTAAAGCACTTACACTGCAGTACCGTGCCGGATGTTTTTTCATTTCTTTTAATACCCATTGTTGTTCGTAACTCTAATGGACTTGCCAATTAGAAACTAAAGCTGATTTTCTTCACTAAGTTAAAGCACTTACACTGCATTATCGTGCCGGATGTTTTTTCATTTCTTTTATTACCCATTGTAGTTTGTAGCTCTAATGGACTTGCTAACTATAGAAACTAAAGCTGATTTTCTTAACTAAGTTAAAGCACTTACACTGCAGTACCGTGGCGGATGTTTTTTCATTTCTTTTATTACCCATTGTAGTTTGTAGCTCTAATGGACTTGCCAACTATAGAAACTAAAGCTGATTTTCTTAACGAAGTTAAAGCACTTACACTGCAGTACCGTGCCGGATGTTTTTTCATTTCTTTTAATACCCATTGTTGTTCGTAACTCTAATGGACTTGCCAATTAGAAACTAAAGCTGATTTTCTTCACTAAGTTAAAGCACTTACACTGCATTATCGTGCCGGATGTTTTTTCATTTCTTTTATTACCCATTGTAGTTTGTAGCTCTAATGGACTTGCTAACTATAGAAACTAAAGCTGATTTTCTTAACTAAGTTAAAGCACTTACACTGCAGTACCGTGGCGGATGTTTTTTCATTTCTTTTATTACCCATTGTAGTTTGTAGCTCTAATGGACTTGCCAACTATAGAAACTAAAGCTGATTTTCTTAACGAAGTTAAAGCACTTAAACTGCATTACTGTGCCGGATGTTTTTTCATTTCTTTTAATACCCATTGTTGTTCGTAACTCTAATGGACTTGCCAATTAGAAACTAAAGCTGATTTTCTTAACCAAGTTAAAGCACTTACACTGCATTACCGTGCCAGATGTTTTTTCATTTCTTTTATTACCCATTGTTGTTTGTAGCTCTAACTTGGGTTCTAAATTTAAAAGTCATAACCATTAAACCAGCTGATGTAAGATCAGCTTCATTTTACAACATATTGCATTTTTGGGCTTGTGTTTCAGACAAAGTTGCCAGAAAACGGTGATATATTTGAGAAATTCATTTTTGGTACAATATTGCATTTAAGATGGACCACTGATTTAGGTTTGTCCGGGAACTTAATTCGAATTTTATTTACTTTTTGCCCCAGCCTAATGGGTACGAAGTGTTAGCGACATTCTTTTAGCCTTGGCATATGAGGGACAGTGGCCAGTCATCTCCCCTGCCATCTCATCTACCCACTGACTGCCTACGGTTGGACCTTTATAATTGCAATTAAAATTACGTTGTAACTAATTACAGTTTAGCACGCAATTACAAATGATATGTCAAGTCATCAATTATAAAAGCCCGTTAAAAACCAGTATGCATTCACATAAAGAAGTATTATTTCAGGTAATGAGGATTCTTTAACAAAATATTCTTTGACATAATAAGTAGTCTTTCACATAACAAGTATCGTTAGGCAGTGTCCTAAGGCAGTGTTGTTAGCAAGGATCTGTTGGGACTGGAGCGCACCGGAACAGCGTTCCGGTTTTTTTTTTGATGACCGGAATGCTGTACCAGTAAAAATTTCTAGATTAGCATGGCGCCTGAACCCGGCATTCCATTTCTTTTTTAGGACAGGATCACTGGCTGTTAGGCAGTGTCATAAGTGGTGTCCTAAGGCAGTGTTGTTAGGCAGTGTCTTAAACCATTGCTTAAGGAATTGTCCTAAGGCAATGTTGTAAGCTGTTGTCCTAAGGTAGTGTCGTCAGGCGTTGTCCTAAGGCGTTGTCCTAAGGCACTGTCCTAAGGCATTGTCCTAAGGTGGTGTCCTAAGGCAAAGCATGGCAGTGTAATCAATTCCATAGTGCCTCAGATCTATAATCCAATTACTACAGTTTTTACACTGGACTTGCTGTTTACAAAAAGTTTGGAATTTGCTTAACAAGTGCACATGTAATAAATGCAATAAATAAAAAAATTAAATAACTAAGTTGTGGTGTATGAGAACATTGCCATACCTGCATCGGTCTTCCCTTGGTCTCGATCGGAAGGAGGAACGCAGAAATGGCGCAGACAAAGCACATAGCGCCATACAGACTAAGACCCAGCCTCACAGAATGAGCCAACAACACCTGGAACATATCACCACCACCATCACATCAGTATGTAACTATGCATGTGTATGTCTGCATGCATGTATACATGTACGTATGTTGCATCTAGAAACTTATTACAGTAAGTGTCTAGATACCACATGTATACATACATACATGCATGCTCACACACATGAATACATATACATATATGCAGACATACACAAATGCAACATGCATATATACATATACAAATGCATACGTGGATACATACAAGCAGACAAACACACACATACACATGCACACATACATACACACACATACATACAACACATATACATACACACATACATAGTACATACCTATGCACACATTTTTAACACAAATACATACAACATGCATACATACACACAAACATGCACACACACATACAACAACCAAATATACAACCTGCATGCATATACACATACATACATTTGTGTTGCATTGTATTGTGTTTGAACACTTGTTATAGCGCCCCTACCAGATTGCCCATTCAGAGGCGCTCCCGACTACTGCGTGGACGCTGAATCGGAGTTTCACGCCCCGAGCGCATGAGCAATTGCGAGTGAAGGACTTGCCCAGGGTTCCTACGCGGCTGCTTTTTGAGGTGGATTCGAACCCGCAACCCTCCAGCTGCAAGGCACCGAACATACCCCTATACCACCGCGCCCCAGTTGTATTGTGTTGTGTTGTATTGTATTGTACTCCACGTTTATATTGCGACCGAGCCACCCGCAGTAAAGATCCGAGAAATTAATCTCTGATAAACCGACCGACCGGAATCGAACCCGGGCCGCCGGCGTGGCGACGGGCTACCAACCCACTCGGCCACTCAGGATTTGTATCATCGATGCACTGAGCTTCATCACAGCCCACCTCTAATTAGTAAAATAAGTTCAGGGACACAGATGGAAGACAACCTTGCTATATGAAAACCTCATCATAACTCCTCTCATGATCTGTCTGATAGAATTAGCACCGTGCAGCTAATAACATACCTCAGAGACAACAGGCGTTGTTACCATGTGGTAATATACCATAGCAATAAATGAAATTACCTTTTAATAACATACCTGATCAATATATTAACAACATACCTGATCAATATATGGCATTAAGGTGTAATAGCATCCCTGAGCAATAAATGGCAATACCATGTGATTGTGGGGCGTGGTGGTGTAGGGGTATGTTCGGTGCCTTGCAGTCGGAGGGTTGCGGGTTCGAATCCACACTGAAGCCGCCACATAGGGACCCAAAGTAAGTCCTTCACTCGCAAGTTGCTCATGCGCTTCGGCGTGAAACTCCGATTCAGTGTCCGCGCTGAAGTCAGGAGCGCCTGAGTAGAAATCTTGAAGGGGCGCTATAACAAGTGCTCATACATACATAATATACCAGAGCAATATCAACATACCTGAGCAATAAATGGCGTTACCATGCAGCCCACTCTTGCCATTGCACTGCAGCTACCGATCCCAATTGATCGAATTGTCGTAGGAAAGACCTTTGGCAAAAAAGTTATGTCTCAGTTTCGTCTCTTATCATCTTACATAAATTTTTTAAGAAAATCACAGTGATATGGAAACTATTTGGGAGTGATTATGCACAAGAGCGCAAAACCCTCAAGGCAATGTGCTGAAGCATCAAAAAGGCTAACTCTACTTTAGGCATGATAAGAAGGACAATAGTCACCCGAGATAAGGATACAATATTGAGGCTATACAAATCACTGGTTAGGCCACAGTTGGAATACTGCATCCAGGTGTGGAGTCCTTACCTGAAACAGGACATGGAAAAGCTGGAGAAGGTGCAAAGAAGAGCTACAAAAATGATTCGGGGCTACAAGGATTTGGGATATGAAGAAAGGTTGAAAAGGTGTGGACTAACAACATTGGAGAGAAGGAGGAGCAGAGGAGACCTAATTGAAGCCTACAAGATTATTACTGGAAAGGAGGCAGTGCAGAAGGAGAAGTTTTTTGAATTAGCACCAAACAAGGCAACTCGGGGACATAGGTATAAATTATTTAAGAAACCAAAAGGGACATTAGGGCAGAAATGCTTCAGTGCAAGAGTTGTAGATTTGTGGAATAGTTTGGATGATAGTACTGTCTCAGTGGACACTATCACAGCTTTTAAGAAGAAGCTAGGAAAATTGGGCTATTAACCATGTTCCAGGTTAATTACAGTGGTTCTAACACAGACTAAACGTCTTCTGAACCACTTAAAACCCATGTTATGTTATGTTATGTTATGTTATTTTAATGCAGCATATCTGTCGAATTGAAAACCTGACCATTGTGCAACAAATTGCACTGCTTTGCTCATAAATTATCTAATCTTCTCAGGAAGGTAACATTAATAATAATAATTATAACAATAACAATAATAACAATACGAAACAACCGATGGGAATTGACTCTGATACAAATAATATCAAAGAATATAAAATTACAATAAAAATAATAACAATAATAGCAACAATAATAATAATAACAATAACAATAATCACAATAATAATAAAAACACCAATAATAATACGAAATGACCTATGGGAATTGACTCTGACATAAATGACATCACAATATATAAAATTACAACAACAACAATAATAATAATAATAATAATAATAATAATAATAATAATAATAATAATAATAATAATAATAATAATAATAATAATAATAGCAACAATAACAACAATAATAATAATATAAATAATCACAATAATAATAAAAATAATAATAATAACAATAATACGAAACAACGTATGGGAATTGACTCTGATATAAATAACATCAAAGAATATAAAATTACAATAACAATAATAATAATACAAAACGATCAATGGGAATTAATTCTTGACATAAATGAAATGACATCACAGAACACGAAGAGCATAAGAAGGCAGCGTACTCGTATACCTCTCCTGTGTAGATGTAGATAATATTGAAGCATCCGGATACGAATGCTCGAACACCGAATATGAACACTGTAAGTATAGTTGTCGTTGTGCAGATCTGAATGAGCAAGTAGAAGACGCCGGCAAGGAAGAAGTTTAAACCCATCGATGCCTTACGTCCAAGCAGATCGATCGTCAGGAGATTCACTGGGATAACTGCACAAAACAAACAGAACATTTATTTAATGTACACCACAGAGTTCTCTAAATCAGTGCTTCCCATACTTCCCCGCTTAATTAGGGTCACCCTTTTTAACAATAATCAATAATGGCTGGTTAGTCAGTTGAAAGAAAGAAACTGTCAACTCAATAATGTTCTTAACTAAATAATAACAACAATAACATCATTCAATTTACTTGCTTCCCATACTTTTTCAGAATGAGGCACTGCTATCTAAAGGCCGTATCGTAAGGCGCTGTCCTAAGGCTGTGTCATAAGAAAAGTGTCGTAAGGCAGTGGCATTAGACATTGTCCTAAGGCAGTATCCTAAGACGGTGTCATAAGGCGCTGTGCTAAGGCAGTGTCGTCAGGCGGTGTCTTAAGGCAATGTCGTAAAGGCGTTTTCCTAAGGCATTACCTACGGCAGTGTTGTAAGGTGTTGTCCTAGGGAAGTGTCATCAGGTGGTGTCCAAAGGTACTAAAGTACCCTTTGGATTTACGCCACACAGGTTGGGAATGAAACAATGCTCTCAATGATACATTGAGAAGCCAGCTCAATCACCAAAAACAGTATACTATACATGCAGATTTTTCAGAGTGGAATCTTTAAATGATTCTGAGGCATACTGCCACACAAGAAGAGACATTTTCTATGCAGACTTTCAATGCATACAAATGCATACAATGCATACAGCCATACAAACAAAGACAATCTGTATGCATACTTGTAAGTAAGCCAGAGATGGGCATGATTAGTTAAATTGCTAATTGATTAGAATTAGAATTAGCTGCTGAAATTTGCTAATCGATTAGAATTAGAAAATCTTGCAGCTAATCGATTACAATCAGAATTAGCTAGTTGTCCAATTCTAATCAATTAGCTAATCGATTAGTTAAATTGCTAATCAATTAGAATTAGAATGAGCTATGAAATCTGCTAATCGATTAGAATTAGCCCAATTGATTAGCTAATCGATTAGAATCTTATCGATTTGTTACTCGTACTTGAAGTATGCAAGCAGTCATACATAAAATACAGCCTGTAAAAACAAAGTTTTTACTATATCCATCTAGTATCCTATAATGCGTCTTACGAAGCAGTTACCTCTACAAATATATAGTGCACGCGTTCATTTTACGACATACGTTTAATGAGGCAGCGCGCCCGTTTTGTTGCGGCCAATGGCAACGCTGGCCAATGGCAACGCTGCGTATCGGAAAAGGGGATTCCCGATTCGAAAATTTGAGTCCCCGATTCTATAAGCTAGCCTTTTTTGGGGAGCTGAAATTTTTATAGAATGAAGTGTCTGCGAGGGCGAGTCTATCTGCCAAGTTTCAGGACGATTGAATGATTGTAAGTGATCGCATTAGTCGTCGCAAGATTTGACTTTTTAGCCTGTGGCTCAAGCAAGCAAGCAAGCAAGCAAGTAAGCAAGCAAGCAAGATTTCCGCAAGTTAAACTAGATGGATAAAAATAAGACATTTTCATCACAGACTTTAAAGTACGCACATACGTAATAGTCAGATCAAAGGCATTTCTCAATGCTTTTGATTCTGCAATCATGTAAGTATGCTTAGTCATAAAAGCAAAGATGCAGACTTCTAATTAAGCACATCTTCATAAAAGTAAAGGCACTTTTCAATGTACGTGCAAGTGTATGTAGAGTCAAAAAGCAAAGATGGTTCGATGCAGATGTGCAAGTATGTGTGCAGTCAAATATCATTGTCAATCTTTGTTGTTTAAGTCATACATACAGAACTATTTTTCTAAGCCTACTTGCAAGTTCCCCGATTGTAGCGATGATCATGCTGAGATAATCCGACCAGAGGTGATGCTGACAGCGACATGGCTCTTCCCCAGGTGCGGATTTCCCGCCTGTAACAACATCATTCAATCCTTCATTGCATATATATATATATACATATATATGTAACATCATTGTCAAACATGAATGAATCAACTAAAGTTGCTATAGTACGGTTCTCTAACACCATTGCTCTGTGATGTGTCGCACTGGCTTCCGGTGCGGTACCGGATAGAACATAAACTTGCCCTACTCGTGTAAAAGTCCCTGCATGATGCAGACCCAGGATACTTTGCAATTTACTGTGTGTGGCGTCAACCAGAGCAGGACCTACTTGGAGATCTGAGGCGAAGGGCGATCTGCAGGTGTAGAAATAAAGAACGAGGCCCAACAGGGTTTGGTGGTCGTGCCTTTTCTGTCGCTGGACCCAGATGCTGGAATGGCATTCCACCTTCAATACGATCTGCACCTACTGTTGAGTCATTGAAGCCCCTGAGGCTCAAGACATATTACTTCGAATAAGTGTATCGCTGACTCAGTGTTGTATTTGTTAAAGCACGCTGTAATGGCATGTTCCCTGTAACAGCGCTGAAGAAATTGTCGCAGTCATTCATTCATTCATTCATTCATTCATTCTAACAATCAGTCAGTGCCCAAGCTCAAAGCCTCTGTCTGGATTTGAACTCAGTCAAGCCTTGCCACGGACACAATGTAACGCCATGCATTCCTTCCTGGCCACCTGGGCCTTCCTCCATGTATTAAGGCCAAAGTTTAGCTCTCCAAGATCCTTCTCCACGACTGAACTCCAAGTAGTCCTCCTAGGTCAACCAAATGGTCTTTTCCAGACCCTCGTGGTTTCTCTAGGTGGCCCACAGGGCACTCCCGTGGTACTCCCCTTCTGGAGCATGGGTAAAGAAAGCATGGGAAACAAATCCATATATATACATATATATATATAATAAAAACGGTTTCTGCTGGAATACCTCCACAGATTCCACCTATTTCGAGGAGTTCGGACTGAACAAGGATGACTCCGTAGTAGACAGAAGCGACTCCAAACCACATCAGCAGCAGCTGAATTGTTGTACGAGCGTACGGCCGGCTGAACAAGTCTTGGCAGCGACCCCTAGGTACCTAAGCAGACAACATTGCTGTAAGATTACCGGCAGAAAATATATGCGGTGGGGTGACGGTTGAATGGCAGCACACAGGCACGAAGAACAGGAGGACGCAGGTTCGATACCCGCTAGCCCAGAAGGATGACTCAGCCTTCCTCTCCCTAGGGGTGATGGTAAAATGAGCAGCAGCAGGACGGATCAGCACCTAACAGGTTGCCATACAGTTGTAAAATCGACTCTTGTTTAACTTGTTATCATGTGTTCTCACTACTTCATGTAATCATACTGCGGTTTGTCAGTACTCAGTTTGAATTGAATAAACGAATGATAGAAATAGATCACGTGTTAAAACGTATGGCAACCCAATATAAATGGCGAAGTCAGATAAAGGTCAGGTGGTGGAGGTAAAGCAGTACAGAATAAATGGCAGAAACGTTAAAGGTAAATAGAAAAGAGAATCTACAGGTAATGTAATTTAATGACTTCTATACAGCATTTATTGTAACGCCCTGAGGAATCACTCGGTTGTTTCCAGTGTATGCATTAGGAATTAGTCGCTGGTTGTTTCAAGTGAAACTGTATTCAGAACTGTACCATGGGACAAACTGGGACACAGTGGCTGATTGGTCAGAGCGCTCTCCTTGTTACACAGAGGGCACAGGTTAGACCCTCCTAACAGAGATGGCAACTGTGTACGGACCACGAGCACCATCGATTGATGCTTGGTCATTAGATAGTGGCACATAATGGGGCGCGGTGGTGTAGAGGTATGTTCGGTGCCTTGCAGCCGGAGGGTTGCGGGTTTGAATCCACCTCAAGGGGTATATTCGGTGCCTTGCAGCCGGAGGGTTGCGGGTTCGAATCCACCTCAAGCCGCCCAGCGTAGGGACCCTGAGCAAGTCCTTCACTCGCAATTGCTCATGCGCTTCGGCGTGAAACTCCGATTCAGTGTGCGCGCTGTAGTTGGGAGCGCCTGAGTAGAAATCTTGAAGGGGCGCTATATAAATATCCTAAATGAATGAATGAACATAATAAAGACATAATAATAATAATCAAATGGAGAGGTCTGGTCAAAATTCGATAGGTCACAGGAACGAAAGTTACAAGCAAATGTACAGAAAACCGAAGTCCTCAGCAAAAGCATTTGTGGTCTGAGGTTGAACAATAATAATATTCGTTTATTAATTCAAACTGCCAAGTATGCAGTAAGATTATATGATATAGTAGTAACAGATGACCGCAAGTTCAAAAGAAGTCGAATTTAACTGTATGGCAGCCTGCAAAGCGCCCATCTGTCCTACTACTCCTTTTACAGCCACCCCTAAGGAGTGGCAGGCTGAGTCAACCTTATGGGGCTAGCGGGTATCGAACCCGCATCCTTCTGATCTTCGTGCCAGCATGTTACCATTCAATCATCTCCCTGGCTATAATGAGCACACTGACCATACGCTGTCGGTGGGAAGATGAGACGGCAAGGGAGACAAGTAAAACAAGTCCTGTAACACCCTCATCTTTACTGTATCTTGTCATGCATAGGTGATCCTGGTAACCTACCTCTGGCGATGGAACTAATTGCCCCGCTGGCAACGACTTTCGATTTGTCTTGGCAATCTGTTTCAATATTCGGATGGCATCTTGCCTCCGGCCAGCAGCCAAGAGGAAACGCACGGATTCGGGCAAGGTCTACAATGGCAATAAACACTCGTTAATCTAATGCAATCTACTGATTTCTATGGTGCTGCTGTCATTATACACTACGCTTTAGTTCATGGTCGCTTCTATTAGTGGTTAGCGTGCTGGACTCTCACTCAGGAGGTCGGGGGTTCAAATCCCCACCAGGGCAGAAATCTGATTCAAGATTTCTGCTCCGCACGTGTCCCTTGGCAAAGTCGAATACGGTCGAAAGTGATCAATACACTGACCATACACTTTTGGTGGGAAGATGAGATGGCGATGGAGAGGACTGGCCACCCATCCGCATGTGCTGAAGCTAAGAAAATGAAGTCGCTAGCACTTCATACCCATGGCTGCCTCAGGGTTAGCTTAAAGCACTGCTCTTCTTCGTCTCTAGTGAAAACATAGTCAAAAATCATAATCTGTTAGAGAAGTACCGTCAAATTCAACAGGTTAGGAAAACCTGGAGCCAACTAATGTTGGGAAAGAAATTGAAAACAGACGAATCGTAGCCACACGAGTTGACTTAATAAGCGCAAGACCTAAATTACTGTAGGCTTTCTTCTATGGGAAAATGTTTATGCGGCACTCATGCACATTAGATTTTGTATCATATCATAACAAATGTCAAATAAAGGTAACAACCTTCACAACGTCAACCTACATAACATTAACTTACATAACATCTACCTATCATAGTTAAGATCCGTTAGAGAAGTATATCTGCAATCCCACAGTGATAAGAACATAACAATAAATAACCCTTTAATAAATTCTGGGAGCTAACCCAGGCGCAGAAGAGCGTGGCGAACGTAGGTATGGCCGAAGCGATGACCAAAACCCTCCAGCCGTACCTCGGAATGAGAACGTACGCGAGGAAGATTTCGAAGAGGCAACCCGCGGTCCACATGAACTGTAAACAATAAACACAGTCCGCATAAAACTAGGGAATGCACATCTCTGAGAAGGTATCTCGGAAAGGCGCTATATACAATGTCAACAAAAGACTCAACATGTTACATAAATCATTTATATAGCGCCTTTTAAGAACCCCTCAAAGACAGCAATTCGATAACAACAATAAATGTCAGAATAAAATTTAAATTAAAATTGACCTACAAAATTTAAATTTAAATTGACCTACAAAGCCCTTAGCACCTCCCTATCTTCAATCACTACTAAATTCTTACGTCTCTCCTCATAATCGAAATAGAGTATTTATAAAGCGCCAATTAAAATCAGAGGCACTCCCGAGTCCCGATCCAGGTCAGTGTCTTCACTGACGAAGAGAGAGGTTTTCATCCCTCCCATTGCCTGCGATCATCAAGTGTGGGTCTTTTAGCTGAGCCATAATGCAGAACAGTTATAGGTTCGCATGCATTCCATGCCTCTGCACCCAAGGAATGGAGCCGATTACCGCTCTCTGTTCCTAGTTGAACTAGGAACAGAGAGAGTGGCATTCATTTCGTTCAAAAAGTGGCTCAAAACTCACTATTTTTCCTTGGCTTTCAAGCAGTTGGATATCTAACTGCATCCTCCCCGGTGGCTAACTATCCACGCCTCATATTCACATTTAGGTGTGACTGTGCACATGTTACAAATTTAATTAATTAATTAATTATTAATAATAATAATAATAACAATAGGTTAATCAGAATTTTCCACTTTACTATAAGCAATTTAACACCACTGTATTTGATACTGGTTTTGTGCTGTCAGGTCTAGAGCATCTCTCAGGTATTCCCCTAAGTGACATCACATAAAACTTTCAACTACAATTGCATTTACAAAAGGATGCTTTGCATTGCATTATAAGCAATATGGCATGGATCACAAGACAATTGCTATCAACGATAAAATTAATCATAAAATATCACGATAAAATTAATCATAAAATTAATAATCATTGTAAACATTCAATCTTATAACTTTATATTAATGAATTTAACTTAAAAGTACAGGTGGCTGGAAATAAATGATTCTTGAAGAGCTTGCAAAATGAGAACAGGAAAAGAGAAGGTAATTATAAAAATGGCAATTTATAGCGCTATTATCGAGTGCGGAGCCAACAGATAGAACTCAGAACATCAGAACCTACATCAAAGAAAGAAAAGCTAACTAAATCTCATGCCTGGTTCTGAAGACTAGTGTGTTGATGAAGAAAAAAGAGCAAAGACTGCCAAATGCCCAAACTGTTAGCAACTTTAGTTTCTTAACGTCTGCATAAGACGATGGGTGACCAGTCCCTCACACCGTCTGATCTATCCACCAAAGGTGTACTCATTTTAAAACCAAGTTAGTTGCAGGGAAGGGGGCAAGCGGAGAACTCTCTAAACATCTTCTTGTACTGGTGAAGATTTGAACTACACACTTCAAAGTTCACAGCCAGCATGCTGACCCCTACTAGACTACTGCACACTCCACTAGACCATAGCATACCCCAAAAAGCAATCATTTACCTTACTTACCATACCATGAAAAGGCTGTGGTTTACCACATGACCTGCCACAAGGTACTAAAATAAGAACAGCAACCCAAAACTGGTAACTAAGAGGTATCAACTGCCAGAATGTCCATAGCAACCACCAGAGAGGGCAGGGTATCATACCTAGCAACCGCAATCGTATCACCATGGTAACACTGAAAAGAAGAGGTGAGAGAGAATTGCCGTGGAACCAGTACCTCAGTCAACAGACGCTGCTGACATCGGCAGTTTAGTCAAAACACAGATGGAAAGCGATCCTTACGTTTAACAGGATCAAGAGTTTTGCTCGGTATTTGGAAGGTAGGTACTCACAGAGCAGAGTAAACCTAGAAACAACAACGACAGCAAACGGTAAATCAAAACAATTTATTGTATCATAACGCATAAAAACAATAATAATTATAATAAATTATTAATAACAAGCCCCTCAGTCCTACTCCATCATGAGCTGCATTGGCTTCCTGTTGTGTTCAGGATAAAATTTAAATTGGCCTGTTTGACTGATGTCCTCTGCACCAGCACACCTCCCTACCATCAGACACTACTAACTCCTTACATTCCTCCTCGTTACCCACGATCATCAAGTACGGGTCTCTTAGCTGAGACCTGTTCTTGAAGAGCTTGAAGAACTGATGCATAACTGTTATGGGCTCATGTGCATTCCATGCCTCTGCCCCAGGGAATGGAATCGACTTCTGCTCTCTCTTCGAAGCTCAAATTCACTTCCTTCCTTCAAAAAGCGGCTCAAAACTCACAATTTCTCCTTGGCTTTCAAGCACAAGGATATCTAACTGCATCTACCTCTGGTGGCTGACTATCCGCGCCTCAGATTCACATTTCAGTGTGTCTGTTTGCGCGTTACAAATTTAATTAATTAATAATAATAATAAACAGTCGGAGACTTAACATATACGTCAAAACACTTAATATCACAAAACATTACTAAGCTGACCCGGAATTGAACCCCAGTCACTAAGGTCTAATCTAATTTAACTACTGATTACAATAAGTCAAAGACATCAATCAATGTTTACTGCTTGACTCAGACTCATTTGTTCAGTGATTCCTAGGTAACCGTCCTGTAGCGCCCTTGTGAGTTAGAGGGTGCTATACAGGAACTCTGATACATACATCAATCAATCAAAACTTATATGGAATATATGGCGCTCCTTCAAGACCCCTACTCAGAGGCGCTCCGACCCTGGCCAAGCGGAAGAAGGTAGTCTAGAGTAGCTGATGGAACTGAGACCAGGAGATGTTTGGTAGAAGGCGAATGGCTACGGGAAGCCCAGTCCATGTTGACGGATCGACCACGTAGAAGGAACGGGACTGCATACATACATACATACTTTAAATGCAATCACAAAATCCAAATTCATGAGCCATTGGAGACGCGAGGTAGAAATCTGGGAAAGATGATTAAACTCACGACTGGACGGCACCACCAAATCCGGTTCCGACGAGGCCTCGAAGGATGAGGATCCAGACGTAGTTCGGACTCTGGGATGTCAGGAGACCAAAGTAGACGATCCACAGAGCGGCTGCAATGAGTGTCTACAACAACAAAAACAAGAAACAATCAGAAAGAAAGCACATATAAAGACATTGTAAAAGTAGGGCAGGTTATGGGGTCAAGTCATGAATATATGGCAGAGGTCAAGGTCAGGTGAAGAAAGGCAAGGCATGGTCAAATGAGTACATCCCCAAGTAAGACCAGATCAAATGCATTAGGTAGGGTCAGGTCCAGAAGGTAAGGTAAGGCAAGATAAGGAAGGTTATGAACAGGTAAGGCAAGGTCAGGTCAGGTAGGATGAAGTCACTTTTATGCTGGATAACTAGTCAGTTACGGCCCAGACATGAAAGGTAAGTGAAAGTCCTTTGGAGAAAGGTAAGTTAAGGCAAGGTAAGGTAGGGTCAGTTAAGGTCAAGACATACCTGGCTTGCCCTTGACCTAGCTACAAGCAGCATCAGTGAAACTATTACATTACATTGGATATATATATGATTACAAACTGTCTTACTATCCGTCGTCCATAGGTGTCGGAAAAAGCTCCCCAAGCGTTGGAGCCGAGGAACATCCCAACAAAAACAATCTACAACAGATAAAATTCGTAATTTATCATTCCAAAAACTACTACAATTTTGGTTTCTATAAGTTTTTTTATAAGTATTTAATTAGTAATTTATACATACCAACCTTTCCCATAGAGCATCTGCATGCTAGTTTGGCAAAATATCCCATTTCGGGAGAATCCCCTGTTGCTTCCTGATTCTCTCTTATTTGCCATATATATGTCACTCTTTCTGATTGTATTTACAAAATCCAAGAGGTTAAAGTAGGTGGGAACACATGGGAGCGGCATTCCCTCTGCTCTCAAAACTCTGCTTTCATTCCCACTGCTCACCATGCAATGGAACCCTGGTAACGCATGCGTTCCAATAAAACTATTCTTTGGATTTCCCACTGCACACCCAAACCACTTTAACCACTGCAAAATACACTACTGCTCTCCATTAAATACATGTCATTAAAACAGCTTTTTCACTCACTCACGTGCTCGTTCAATCATTCATTCATCCATCCGTTCATTCATTCATCATATCGGCCATGAAACCGAGATTCGTGTAACAGGTCTTCATATTAGCCGCCGGGCAGTGTCACAGCCAGAGCACCTATGCACGCCTTTTATTATACTACAAAAATCATGTTATGTACCCGTATATTTATTTTACACCTTCTCAGAACTCAGTCGTGTATAAAGCGATGGGCCAATTAACAAACGAACTGATTGATCGACTGAGTGATGAATTTCTTACGGTTGTGATCAGTGCCACCTGCCATTCTTGCAGCTGGAATTCACACCTGAGCTCAGGTGACAGAACAGATAGTAGCAGCATCTCCAGCGCGTCTGATGCCTAGCAACACACAAAAAATGACAGACAGATTCAAATAACAGACTCTAACTGTGAAGATTTTCTCCTGAAGTAAATATAACAAAAGTCTACTCGAGGGCTATACACCATTTACAAGTCTTAAGCATAGTCTAGCAACTGAGCCGAACACTGATCCCTACACCTTCACCAAGAGATACTCATCGGCTGCTCCAACAGTCTCATTTCCCTCTGCAAGACCCACACTTCCGGCGGACCCTGTGCCTCATCAACTGTTGCTCACAGTTAAATAAACCAAGGACCAATTTGGCATGCATTCTCTTAAGTGGCTAGATTGCAGGTGCCCAAGGGTAGCCTAAGGCAGAACCTTAGCACTGCTATGGGGGACGTTCGCGAAACGACCTCTTTGATCCAACACCTTACGATCCAGGTTCCAACACGGTGGCCTTTAGGGGTACTTTTACCAACTTAGACCCATTCTGTGTTTTAAATAATGTTGAAGTCCCTGAGGGATTCCTTTAACCTTTAGACAAACAATAATAATAATAATAATAATAATGGTAATAATAATACCAGTAATTAAGATTTAGCAACCTCTATATCAGCAGCGTCTAATGCACAAGTAGAAACCCCAAACCAAAACCGCCGTACCCAGGTCAATGACCGTAAGTGAGTGCAATGAGGCAGAAGGCTTTATACCTTACATATCAACCCATATCTTCAATTGACTTCTAAAACATTGAAGCCACACTCTGAAGCAACACTATATAATTTGGGGGGCTTACAGGAGCTGTGCTGTCCTTCGACCTGCTGTGGCCGCCGATCTCCAGTTCTCAGACCACGGCAACTTGCTTGTCCCCTCTGCACGCACTTCATGCACTTCTACCATGCAATACCGGGCTTACTCTGTCGTGCGCCCATTTGGAACAGCCTTGGAACCATTTGGTTCCATTTGGAACAGCCATCCATTGGCACTATGTTACCTACCAAGGACAAATTCCTTTTACTCGTCTGTAAAAACCGTTCTTTTAAGCCGCGGCTTGGCCAGGAACGCCCCTGAATAAGTATCTTGTAGGGGCGCTGTATCAAGTTTATATTGACTGATTGATTCTCAATTACAAATACCATAGTGATTACGGCTGGAAGGGTAGTACCTGGAACAGTCCAACTGCACCCATCACCTTCAACTGGAAGCGTCCAAAGCCAATGTGTTCAATCGCCTCTTCAACCGTGTAATGACAACCATCTTCCGCATCAGATGTCGGCTCCTCAAAGCGCTCTCCTAAGACATGACGTAACACATATTTAGAGCATTGTTCTAAGAAAACATTCCAGATAAAATTCCCATACACAAATTCATATGTATAATTATGTTTGCATGGCCATGTCTTTCTCTTGCCTCATTTTGCACACCATTATTGAAGACTTATCTTTTCCCATCTACACGTGCTCCTGCAGTGAATTCATAAACTAACACAATATAAATAAATAAATAGTAGTAGTACCAGTAGTACAAGTAGCAGTAGTACAGTAATTAGAAAACAACGTCATTGCAATTTAATATTTGCGGTGGGCCTAATGGCATCACACTTCAATTGTAAGTAATCGTCAATTTATATAGCGCCACTTCAAGAGATAATCCTCGGAGGCGCTCCCAACCTGACAACACCAAACCACGATCAAAAAGAATGGTTTTCAAACACATGTGGAAAAGGGGCATGGAAAGACCAAGAAGTTCATTACGGAGGTTGCAGAAAGATGGACCGACCACAGTAAAGCTTTTATGAAGCACCATGGAAGTTCGAGCCATAGGGACAACTAGGCCACCTTGCGTGGCAAAACGAAGGAATCTACGGCCTGGTAAGTGCTCATTTATGTGGGACCCGTTCAAGAAAACTCATCAGAGGTTCTCCCAACCTAACTTTAGAGTGAGGTTTTAAAGTATTACAAGTTTATAGTTCTACCTCTGTTGCCACTGATCAGTGGCCTAGAATCAGTAGCCGAAAATTCCTCATCCGAGCTGGCTGAAAAGTCATCAAGACCCCTGTCGTGATGGGTGACATTGGACAATGGCCAGCCTTCAACGTCATTGTCTGAGGATGTGTGTCGATGTCGAAACGTATTCGAAGGACCGTCCATCACTGACAACCAAAGAAAATTTAAAACCGATCACAAATGAACATCAGTGAGTCAGTCAATCAGCTATCCAGTCACATCATTAGTTTCAATCAGTCAGTCAGCTATCCAGTCAGACTATAAGTCAGCCAGATCGTCAGTCAGCCAATCTATAAGTCTGTTGGATCTTCAATCCAATTGTCAGTCAGTCACATTGTCAGTCAGATTATCTTTAGGTCATCAGTCAGTCAGATAATCAGTGAGTGTCAGTCAGTCAGTCAGTCAGTCAGTCAGTCAGTCAGTCAGTCAGTCAGAGTCAGTCAGAGTCAGTCAGAGTTAGTCAGTCAGAGTTAGTCAGTCTCAGCGAGCCAGATGTCAGTCAGTTGTCGGTCAGTCACACAATCATATCAAATGGACACTGTTTTGGGAAACTGACCAACACTGGACATCTGTTATTAGTGAACGGAAGCAGCAGAAGTAAAATACATACATAGACTGCGATTACAACTGTATTTGATACTGCCTTCTTTTCAAAGTTCAGACGTGCACAGTGCACACACGACCATATAACATAAACAGAATGTCGATGGCGCTGAGCAAAATTTTGTGAGTGAAGGACTTGCTCAATGTCATTGTCACCGCCTGAGTGAAGACTCAAACCCACACTCTTAGCCTTACAGGCTGAACACTCTATTCATTCTGCCAATGTGCCTTGCAGAAATGCATTTCAGTGTCAGTGGAGGGTCTAAAACCCTATGCGAAGGCTCACCTTCCCTATGCAACACTCACATCACTGGCAATCTTTGATGACCTACTGCCCTGATTGAGGTGAAGAACGCAAAATACTGCTCTAAATCGATTATTAATCAGAATTCTGGTTTTATTGAAGCTGTAAATAATCGTACAAATAGTGTGTGCTCTAGCACATGACACGCTCAACAGATAATAGGACATTAAAGCAAGCAATTTATGTTTGCTCCTTTCTTTACCATGAACAGTAAGGCTAATTTACATGCATATGAGACCACACCTGAGAAAATCTGGCCAAAGACAGTAAAATCAATATGCATAAAAAGACTCAAAACAGTTCCGTCAACAATTTTCACTGACACGTTCAATATATCAATGAAAGGTCGGATTAGTTCTCATTCTATGTAACAAATTTTGCATGCAGAAACTCTATTTAATTTACCCCAGACTAATTCAATCTAAAATTTGTCTAGATTTTGTAAACCTTCACTTGGAGAGTTACAGCCTAATAACATTTACTATCTTACTATTCGTTATAAAACATGCGGTTTTCATCTGAAAATTCAGCACTTCCAGCCCAATACAAGGTAAATAACAACTACATTTTGACTATATGGTCGTGTTTTTCTACACGACCTGAAGCATTTTAGTTAATTTCTTGAGTGATATAATTTATATCCACCACATCTGACCTTTCAAAAGGACGCTATACCCTTTTGGTTAGCTTCACGTAGGGTCGTCTGTCGTAGCGGGACCTAAAATCCGTGAAATACAGTAACGATCGGGATGATCTCCCACACCCATCTCTACCGTGACGAGCCATCCACGTGTGACGCTGCTCTTAGTCCAGTTACACCCAGTTACACCCATCGCCAACCTGCTTTGATTACCTGCTTTGATTTGAAGCACTCGTGTCACAGTTTGACAGAAATAATCAAACAGAAACAACAGTTTAGTTTATACGTAATTATTTGGTATGGTCAGCAATAAAAACGGTAAAAAAGCAAAAATAATTGTATAATAAATAATTATTGTTATGATTTGTTGAACAGCCGGTGCCGCTGTGAGGGCGTAATTATTATGGCTGTATATGGCAGACTGTAGCTACTGTTCCGCGTTTCCATTGTCACGATTTATCGTCGCCAGAAAATGCTTTAATTCTGTACTTTGTTAGAAGTAAAATCGTTAAAGATACTGAAGTTCTTACTTATTAGAGGCTAAGAAACATTTTCTGCATGGCCATGTCAATAACAACAGAAAACTAGTGACGTGCCCAACGATCTGGGTAAACACGAGAACATTTTATCGCGGGTAGATGCTGGCTCTGGATTCATAACTCATAAGTAAGTAAGAGTTAGTCAAAGCACTGCAGAGATAAATCATTTCTAGGCCTAATCATAGCGCTAAATTCCCGCTAATTTAATAATGTAGGCCTACTAGTAATAATTTGATTACATTCCGTGCATCATAGTGCATGGGTATAAGTCGGCGCCTCTGATGATGATGGTGGTGGTGATCATAGGCGGAGACTTGGTCTTGAGTTTGGGGGGGACGGATGAAGGAGCGGCCGAAGGGCGATCGGCGAGGCGCGCAGCGACGAGCAGGGGAGGAGTTTGGGGAGGGGGATGTGCCCCCTCCCCATCTAAAATTTTTGAATTTCCACACTGTAATGGTAGCATTTTAAGCTGTCATCTGAACAAAATTGCTCTATTATTTGAGTGTTAAATAAGAACCAGCTGTCGCTCGTAGCTAACATGTAGTTTGGGTCGTGTTTCAGTTTGGGGAGGGGTTTGGGGAGGGGATGTGTCCCCTCCCCTGTCTAAAATTTTATGAATTTCCACACTGTAATGGTAGCATTTTAAGCTGTCATCTGAACAAAAATTGCTCTATAATTTGAGTGTTGATAAGAACCAGCTGTCGCTCGTAGCTAACATGTAGTTTGAGTCGTGTTTCAGTTTGGGGAGGGTTTGGGGAGGGGATGTGTCCCCTCCCCTATCTAAATTTTTGAATTTCCACACTGTAATGGTAGCATTTTAAGCTGTCATCTGAACAAAATTGCTCTATTATTTGAGTGTTAAATAAGAACCAGCTGTCGCTCGTAGCTAACATGTAGTTTGGGTCGTGTTTCAGTTTGGGGAGGGGTTTGGGGAGGGGATGTGTCCCCTCCCCTATCTAAATTTTTTGAATTTCCACACTGTAATGGTAGCATTTTAAGCTGTCATCTGAAAAAAATTGCTCTATAATTTGAGTGTTGATAAGAACCAGCTGTCGCTCGTAGCTAACATGTAGTTTGGGTCGTGTTTCAGTTTGGGGAGGGGTTTGGGGAGGGGATGTGTCCCCTCCCCTGTCTAAAATTTTATGAATTTCCACACTGTAATGGTAGCATTTTAAGCTGTCATCTGAACAAAAATTGCTCTATAATTTGAGTGCTGATAGGAACCAGCTGTCACTCGTAGCTATTGTTATTATGTTCATGAAATATTTCAGAAATATTGGGGGGGATATAAGCAGCTCCGTCCCCCCCACCTCAACTTTCGGGGGGGACCGTCCCCCCCTGTCCCCCCCTAAGTCTCCGCCCCTGGTGGTGATGGTGATGATGATGGTGATGAACTGTAGGCTAACTGGTGGTGATGACGACGATGACGACGACGATGATGATGGTGAGAAATATCTTCCATCTAGAAAATCCTGTAGCGTATAATTTAGGCCTAATATAGTCTTAAGAAACAACCAAAACGGTGAATCGACCCCATGGCAGTTTCGAATGAACGTGCCGTTTATAATTGTCATCATCATCGTTATCTCTCGTCATCGTTATCATCACCAACAACGAACGAATAAAACATTAGCGCTTGATCTGCTGCTATTCTGAAAGCACTGACATGAAAGCGCTGCCATCACAAACACGTGCTCCAGATAATCAGTACCATCTCTTTGCGTACCGTTATATATATATATACATATATATATATATATACTATATATATATATACTATATATATATACCTACACACCTACGCACAGACACGCCTACACATGCCTACACAATAGTACACACACACACACACACACACACACACACACACACACACACATCTGCAAGCATACACACTCATAAAGTCACTAAATATATATATATATATATATATATTGGTATGTGTATATATGCATATATATATACACACACATACATACATACATATATAGTGGTCGTTTATGCGTGTCCTCGGGAGGGGTGGGGGTTGGGGATGGATTGGATGCGTAGGATTAAGATTCGATCGGATGAAAGGAACGGTGAAATCCTTCAAATAATGGAACCGACTGTGGACGACATCTATCGATCGGCTCCAGGAATTAAACGCCCTCTGGCGATCACGTTCAGTCAATTCCGGTCAGAAATCCCCGTCGAGTTCCTGTGCGTCCCTCCCTCGCCAATCGGACGAACGTACCGGGTACGGTAAGTATACGGCCAGGATGTGGACATAAGTTTTGTCTATTGGTCAATCCATGCACACACGCGCACACACGCACGCACACGTCCACAGAAACACACACGCACATACACACACACACACAGACAAACACATTCCCGCACGTCCAACATGCATACGTATGCGCTCAGAATGCGAGTTACATAACGAAGATAGCAGCACGTCTTATCTTATTCTTAGACAACTACAGATCTTTGCTAGGCCCTAGGGGCCGTCCATAAATGACGTCACGCACCTAGGGGGTTCGGAAATTTGTGACGATGTGTGACATGGGGGTGGGGGTCTGAGAAGTGTGACGTCACACCAGGTCTGTTATTAAATTTAACAATTAACACCAATTTAATTTTAATAATAACAGCACTAATTTTTGAGGATTAAATTTTCATTTTTTAAAATTATTTTAATGTATACGGACACCATTATTAATAATTTTCTAATTATTTCAATATTTGATCACCGTTAGATTTTAAAATATTCATGCTTTTCCTACTTGTTCCATGAAGGAGCATTTTCTTCTTCCAATTCAATTCAATAAAATATTTGTTGATTCTGGATAACCAAGTTGTCGCAGACGCAACTTGTTACAATCGAACTGATTTTTAGTTTTACCAGGGTTCAATTTCGCTCACAGTCAGAGCCATGGCATAAAGTTTACTAAAAGGTTGGATCGGGTGCCTATTTAGTCTAAATAATTTAGATAAATGAATAAACATTCCAGGACCTTAGACTTAGAGACAGTTTCGATCTTCTTTAAGGGGAAAATATGAAACCACGCGGTCCGGTTTGAAGTCTCTGCTAGAATAATTGGCTTCGAAGAACATGGCTTGGGTCTGAACCTATGTCGGAGAATAAGCGGTCATCCGCCGCCCTTGCCATAACCTCGGCGCTCGGAGCCGAGGGAGGAAGAAACCCAATGCGTGTCATTGTGCCAAGCAACTTCTCAATCCTTTTCCTTTCCCTGGCACTCACATAGGCCTACCCCCACCAAGTTGGTGATGCGTACACAATGTGTGCAATAGTTGTCTTCATTGCTAGTTCATGCAGTGCCGCTGGGGGGGGGGGAGGCCATGGGATCGGAGGACCATGAGAGCATACAGCGACAAGGAGCACAAAGGGAGGACATAGGGGCCTAATCTATAGTGAGTGCGCATGCTAAGTTCTGAGCTTATGATAAGTTGATAACACACAGCCGTGTTTTTTCTAGAAAAAAGGATTCGGAACTCGACAAATTCAGAACAATTATTGTATGCTAATATTTCTATTTCCTATGCATCAATATCAATAAACACTGAAAGTAAATTAAAGTATCTAAATAATTTAAAATCATTTGCTATTAATTAAAAATTTTTACTGACTAAATTATTTTTTAATAGCTGAAAAAGATCCCGGAACGCTGCTTCGGACCGCTCCAGCTGAAAAAAGCACTGACACGGTTTATACCCAGAATCCTGATTGAATAAGCCTCCGCGATGACCAGCAGAATCGGGAATTTCATTTTTCCTACTATAAAGCTCACCTACCTATTAAAATTCTCACTCGTTTACGTATTTATTTGCCGACGACTGTATCACTCACCCACCCACCCACCCACCCACCCACCCACCCACCCACCTCACCCACCCACTCACTCACTCACTCACTCACTCACTCACTCGCTCACTCACTCGCTCGCTCACTCGCCTGCCTGCCTGCTCGCCCGCCCGCCCGCCCACCCACCCACCCACCCACCCACTCACTCACTCACTCACTCACTCACTCATTCACTCACTCACTCTGAGTCACTCACTCAACCGCTCACTCACTGACCTTAACGCTATCAACGCCTTCTCCGTCGAAGGCGTTTCGCACCTATTCTTCTTGTGTCCCGTGCGAGTTGTTCGATCCGCCTCCCGCTGCCTCACCCTCATTAGCATTGCACCTATCTACGCTGTTTTTTTTTTCATAGCACAGGCAGAAGAAGACTGGTGAAAGTATCATCATGTCGCATATGGCCAGGTACTTCTGTGGCTGGAACATTCGCAGGCCACAGTACTGTATGCATTATTGGCCTTCTGCGCTGACAGAGAAATCATACTGCTGTGAACGGCCACACACACTGTGGTGTCTGGTATATCTATGCTTGTAATCTAATATCTAATTAATCAAGGTTAGTCGATGGGCGGATGGCCTTTAGTTTAGTTTGAATTACGAATCCTGATATTCTGATTTTTGAAAACACTCGGGCAATGTGGTGCACGAGTAATCAGGGACGTAACTATAGCGTTGGCTTGGGAAGGGGGGGCCGAAAGCTGAAGCCCTCCAAATAAATCAAACCGCCAGGCTTCACTATAGGCTCGGGCTACCGCATTCGCCATGTTCTAGGCTTAAAGCCCCCCCAAACGAAAAGTCCTAGTTACGCCACTGCGAGTAATAAGTGTTGCATGGCTTTCAGCTAACTGAAAATTGAAAGAAGTGTGTTGTATATACAAAGGACACATTTCGCGTTAACTTATTAGGCTTGTCATCATCTGTGGTATAGGCTAATACGGTAGGCTATACCCACTCTACCGTGAGGTTCTGTACTTTAGGAAATACACAAGTATATAATAAATAGTCCTATTATAGGCCTAAATAATTACATAGGCCCTATTTACTTATTTAAAAATTTCCACACCAGAGAAACCCACCCATAAAAAACTCAGTCTCATGTTTATCAAACCCACATAGAACCCCATGTCTCCTCCACGAGAGATATTCATTAGTCATTACCATGATTACCCCATACAGAACTCCGTATTTTCTCCATCAGCGAGACCCAATTAATCTCGTAGGCTACCAATCTCAGGACTCTGTGTTTCTTTCACCCAAAAAAACATCCCAGGCCCATGCATCTCCAGCAAAGCATCCCAACTCCATACAGTTGGGCGTGACCGATTGGCATTTTTGCCAATTTCCGATTCCGAAGAGCAGGCCTGCTCTTTCGCCGATTCTGATCCAATTAATCGGCAATATTAATTTTATTTGGTTGTAGGCTCTGTTTGTTACTCAAAAGCCCGATTGTCCGCCATTTTGTTGATGCGTCGATTCTCAATTTTATTATTATTTTTACACGGACTTTCAATGTTAAAGATAAAATATCAACGCAGGAGGTCGCCAAAAACAGGTTACTACTTTTGTATTAATGAAAAAAGGAACTGTTTATGGTCAGAAATATAAAAATTTTGGTATTCGTATCGGCAGTCCTGGTATGCGCGGATTCCTATTAATCGGTCTAGGGCAGAAATCGGCGCAAACCGATTTCCGATTCAAGAATCGATCAGACCCTGCCATATATTATACAGGACTCCACATTTTCTCCACCAGAGAAACCCAACCCTAGACACCGCACGCAACACGCGAGATGTTCGGCTTCTGCTTTCCAACCTTCCCAGGCACCCTAGCGACGACATCCGCTCTGCAGATGACGACAGCATCTACACTTGAGCGCCAATCGTCGATACGTCCCCTAATATCGTCCACTCCAATACGACAGCCAGGCCATCCATTAAGAGCCGGCGTATTTGCCATCGGCAATCCATCCACACGGACGACACCACCAGACGGAACCCTATCATCGCGTAATTATTGCCCACGGAGCGGGTCTTATACCACCTAAAGCGCCTGTCCCCCATAAGCGTCCGTCCACCCGTCCATCCGTCCATCCATTCATCTTCGCGGCCCGGACGAAAGCGCCCAATGAAAGCGAACGCGTATAAATGAGAACTTAACGCATCGCATTGAGGAGACGCTGCTGCAGTCGTCCAACCGTTTACCGTCAGACGAGGATTTGACTAATATCCGAGGAAATTGTTCTGTAATTCTCAACTTAATGAAATCGTTCGTGGGCAGACGAGCAGATCGTCAATGAATATGCAGTTTTCCTGAAGAGAACGACGCGCCAATGGGATCTGCTTTTGACGGTAGACGTCGCAGGGCATATAGGTACGAAAGCGGTCGGCTCTAAGTCAGTACGTTGAAAGCGTCGCCGAACTAACCGGTTTGCTCTCGAGAATGACATAAACATCTCTCGTTTACAGACTTATTGAGGACACCCGTCAACGCTGAGATAAACGTTGGAAATAATTGTGCCCTTAATTAATTGCTTTCTTGTCTACTACGCCTCTCGAACGAAGAGATTGTCGAGTTGATGTTCGAGCGACTGGCGGATGGTAAGACTACGACGTTCAGCTTGAACGAAGAGGTCTAGCCTAATCCATTCAGAAGCGGAAACTGGAAATCAGTTTTAACTTAATCGGTCATAGTTTTTGAGGTGGTAAACATTAGTTTCCACTCGTAAACCATTTCTGTTTGGATTTTGGACTTACGCTTCGGGTGCTTCTTGCATCAGCTGAAATACGTAACGGAACCTCTGAAAAGTTCGTAGATACAACTGAGAGTCTGTATATAAAAATTACTCGTTTGAAAAGGTGAGGAAATCATCGCCATTTCACTCAAAAGCACGAAAAAGTTTAGCGAGTTTAAAATTCAAGTTGAAACGTCTAAGTTGCTTGTAATACACCTCGAACAAAAACCTACCTTAATTGAGTGCGCATCTAAATCGCTAATGAGATTAAATCGAAACGTCAATAAAACTAAGTTGTCCTTAACTACAGGCAAATCGAGGGCTGAGAATTATAAGGCTCTATGTCCAGAAAGTACAATTCCGAGATATTCAAATTTGAAAGTTCAGCATACAAACACAAAAAGAATAATGAAAATATTACAAATGTAACTGACTTCTTTAATACAGTAACATTGTACAGAGCAAAAGGCTGCGAACAAAACGTGCAACAATTTTTATGAATTTTTTAAAGAATGCCCGATGTATAAAATGGACATGGAGCCTTATAACACTCAATGTACATGTACAGAATGTGAGGGCTGAGAATTATAATAAGGCTCTATGTCCATTAAACACTGAACAAACGTAACAGAGTTTTAAAGTTTGAAATAGCGTGGGAGCATGAAACAACCAGTAGCGGCGCCAGGATTTCAGGTTTGGGGGGCTAAAACCCCTTTCTCCCCTCCTCTCTGGCATTGGCAGTGATTTCTCACTTTTGTTTGGGGGGCTGAGCCGCCGATGGGGGGCTTCAGCCCACCCTAGCCCCAGGCTGGCGCCGCCACTGGAAACAACCAGACTTTTTATTCTCAATTTGTTTTGCGGCTAAAGCATCCTGTGGATCCAGACATTCAGATAATAAATATAAATCCTTGGCTTGATTTTGACTTTATCTGAGCAGCTTTTGGATATAAGAGTCAAATAATTCTCAATGTTGTTAATGCAACATTGTAATAGGACATATAGCGGATCTAGATTTTTCGGAGGTTAATTTATTGTGATGCTTTTAATAGCAGCTCGTAGTAGCCTAACGTTACATTCATAGAATCATCATCATCATCATCATCATCATCATCATCATCATCATCATCATCATCATCATCATCATCATCATCATCATCATCATCATCATCATCATCATCATCATCATCATCATCATCATCATCGTTCATTTGAAATTCAGGTTGACACAACCTCAACTGAAACTGGTTTCAGTTGCGGTTTGGAGCAATTGAGGAGAAATTATTATGAGAATGTTATTATATTGTTCTTTCACAGTACTATTAATGTGTGAACGATGTTGCTATTGACTGTTTTCCTTTCCTATTTTATTAGTGTCATCCTGTTTGGCTTCTAATGATGCCGAATGCTTTCCTTTCATGCTAATTTTTCTGTTTCTGGTTTGACCAATGTTGCTACTGGCTGTTTTCCTTTTCTATTTTGTATTTATAAACTCCTTAGCTCGTGTAGTGATGCGTGTCCCACTACGAACATGCTCCTCAGTCCTACTCCATGAGCTGCATTGGCTTCCTGTTGAATTCAGAATAAAATTTAAATGGGCCTGTTTGACCTACAAAGCCCTCAGCACCAGCACACCTACCTATATTCATGCACTACTAACTCCTTACATCCCTCCTCGTTGCGTGCGATCATCAAGTACAGGTCTTCTAGCTGAGCCACGATGCAGAACAGTTATGGGCTCTCGTGCATTCCACGCCTTTGCTCCAAAGGAATAGAATCGACTACCTATCTCTTCATAGCTCAAATTCACTTCCTTCCTTCAAAAAGCGACTCAAAACTCACTATTTCTCCTTGGCTTTCAAGGATTTGGAAATCTAAGTGCATCTGCACCTGGCGGTTGACTATCCGCGCCTCAGATTCACATTTCGGTGTGCCTCTGCGCACGTTACAAATTTATTTAATAATAATAACAGTGTCATCCTGTTTACCTTCTCATGATGCTGGATGCTTTCCTTACTTATTAATACTCTGTTGTTCCACCACTGGTGCTTCTAAATCCTTTTTTCCTAGAAGTGCTCACATTATCTGATTTAGCCACTTCTTCGGTTGAACGCTTTCTTTTCTTGCTAGTATCTGTTATAGTATCATCGGGTTTTGCTGGAAGCCTGTCCGTCTGGGCCTTTTGTGACTGCTGGCAAATTTTTTCCATGTAGAGTCGATCAGCTTGAGGCATAAAATTTAGCATGGACTTTTACTACTGTCAAAACTTCTTGTTTTGTTGAGCATTGAGGCATGGTGAAATGACGTACTGTATATGACCCTCAGATTCTTGACTGATAATAAGTTTTGCTTCAAATGTTCTTTAACCCATAGCTCATCTGAGAATCGCGAATCTTGCACTCTACACACAAGTGACATAAGAGTTTGTGAGAGTTTTGACTTTGGTGAACGGAATGGTGTCGTATTTAAATCTGTTAGCTTCTGAATGATGGATGATCTTTGGTATCTTGCAGTTTCAACTGTATCAGCCTCATTGGCTTACAGTGGACACAGAGCCTTATAATTCTCAGCCCTCGAAATCAGTGCGAGGATTAGTGGATTTGTTTTAAAACTGAAACCAAATCGAAAGTCGAAATGTCGTTAAAGAGATTAGAGGAAATGGCGTCCTCCATTTGTTCCCCGGCTCATCTGGTCGCGGAATCCATATTCTTCCTCTTCAAAATCGGAGAAGCTCTGCTCGAGCCTTCCGTTCGACTGTTCATCTACCAGTCCGTCTGCATCCAAGAGTATCCAAACGACACCTCGTGCGACCACCTGCACCAGTACCCGGACCGCGAGAACGACGTCCAACACGTGGCCGCTGCCTACTTCATGTACTACAAGCTGATCCTCAACCTGCCGGCGATCTTCGTCGGCCTGTTCTGCGGTGCTTGGAGCGACCGGATCGGGAGAAAGATGCCGGTCTTGCTGTCCTCCTTCGGAACCATTATCGCCGTCCTCTTCTTCATGATGGCGATGATAACAGACTCCAGCGGCGTTCCGCTCCTTCCTTTCGTCTTCGTCGGCGCTGCCATCCGCGGTGCTTTCGGTAAGTCTGCCATCATGACGATGGCGCTGCACAGCTACGTGTCCGACATCAGTAGCGAGGAGATGCGGACGCAGAAGCTCGGGAAGCTCCTGTCGATGAACTACTTCGGTTACTTCGTCGGATCGTTGTTGGCAGGCGCCGTTCTGGAGCGTCTGGGGTTCGACGTCGTCTTCTGTCTCGTCGTCATCTTCAACTGTCTGTGCGTCATCGTAGCCGTTCTCTTCATGCACGAGAGCGTTCCACCGTCCAAGTCGGAGTCTTCGACGGCCCTCACGGACGCCGCCGCCGTGGACCCACTGGACCCCGCACCGGGGGAGGAAGAGGAGGAGGAGGAGGGGTCGTCCTCCGTCGGACGTCGCAGCTACGGAAGATTCCGAATCCCGTTCCGGTGGAAGCACGTCCGTGAGTCCGTTGACGTCCTGATCCGTTCGCGTCCGCAGCGCTGCCACATCATCTTCCTCTTCTGCACGATCTTCATCCAACAGATGTGTAAGTCCGGTGAGGTCGACATCACGCTCCTCTTCACCGAGAAGTCGCCCCTCCACTGGCGCAAGTCGCTCTACGGATACCTTCTGGCCACGGACTATGCGATGCTCGGAATCGCCTCGGCCCTTCTCCTCCCCGGACTCATACAGATACTCCACCTGGGCGACGCAACCCTCGTCGTCACCGGCGTCCTCTTTAAGATTCTCCGGCTGGCTGTGCTGGCCTTCAGCACCGAGACGTGGATGGTCTTTCTGTCGGTGGTCGTTGGGTGCCCGAGCGCCCTGATCATCTCCTGCGCCAAGTCGTTGATCAGCAAATCGGTTGATGAGGACGAGATGGGAAAGGCGTTCTCGCTGCTGTCCAGCGGGGAGACGCTCTCCAATTTCCTCGGGTCGATCGTCTTCACGAGCCTCTACTCCGCCACGGTCGCCATCTTTCCCGGACTCACTTTCCTCGTCGACGCCGCGCTCTTCTTCCTCCTCTTCCTCGCCCTGCTAATCCTCGCCTGGGACATGCGGAGGATGTCACGAAGCCAGCTCGTCCAGGACATCAGCGATGCCCGAATGTACCATTACGGCTCCACCGATGGCTTTCCCGGTGGTCCCAACATCCTTGAAACGGACCCCACGAGAATCGCTGATCCACCGGGAAAGGATCCCACGGAGAGTCCACAGAAAAGGGCGTCCACGGTCTCTAAGGAAACGGTTGCTATGGCTACGGCTGACTTAGAGATGCCAGTTGAGTCTTGGAGTGACAACATTGAGAGACGTCGGAAGTCAGATGCAGAGACAAAGTTTATGGATGACAAGCGTTTACCTGGAGAAACTGGTTACAACAATTAGATTCAGCAGCTGCTGTAGAAGTAAAGAAACATCTAGCCAGCCACGTAGAATATAATACTATTATGTGCATGCATGAATGAGTGTGCGTGTATACGGTTTACCGACGCTATATGTGATAAGGAAGATAATTTCTAATTAGCATCGTTCTACTCCTCTGTATAGACTCCTTTGGACTGGCATCACCCGTAAACGGAAGTGGAGGAGTTAAATGCATGCGTTTATATATATATATACACTATAAATACTCATGCATGTATATATCTGTATTTATATATTTAGAAATTTCGTCGCCTGAGAATTATCCTCGCGTAGGCCTATCTCCATTTTCCAAAATTCCGAGACAAACGAGGTAGAAGTTTTGGGCCGAATTTTGCGGAAAAATAAGAAATTCAATGCAATAAGGAGGGCATTATCAAATTACAGTTCACCCACAGACGTCATATTAAAACATCAACATTGCATAAAGACCCTGCAATTAAAAAATTAACGATTAGAGCTGTTTTCAGAAATATATGAACATTTAGTATAAAATGGATTTACAAATATTACGAACCATCCTACGGAAAACAAAGACATGAAATGCTTAAATTAAGCAACAAGTTCAACAACCAATTATTAGAGAGTGCTTTCGTTAAAATATTCATGGATATAGTCCGGAGTTTTAAAGGAAAAACTTTTAATTGTCTGGATATGCGACACTTTAATCCAGCTAAGCGCACAGGTTTAGGGCCTATACTGTTGTATCTTCTGCTCGTCCAATCAACGACGAGCTTTCTGTGGACATACAACAACAGACACAACTAAACCACGAATGCTATGTGGAGATACGATAAAATGTTTCCGAAAACAGGACATACGACAGTATATTTTGTTGAATATCTTTAAAACGACCTGTCGTATCTCTTATAGCCATTGAAACTGAAGAAAGATCCAAAAAATTCTGCTACATATCATGCAACTCTTAACTACTTTTCGAAAAAACTGGAGATACGATAAGGTAATTCTCAGGCGACGATTTGCTTACTAGGCTACATAAAAGCTTCTCGACCTGTCGTTGACCCCTCCTCCGACGCTACTACGAACACCGTGTCTACTATTGTCTTCAGATTGGTTTTTGGTCCGTCAGGTTCTACGTGTCTGCGATAGCTCGCCCGTGGTGACTGATATCATCATCATCATCTTCGTTTTATCCGAACACTGTTCGATTATATATTAGCTTGTGTGTATAATAACTTCAATATCATTTTAGTTTGACGTAGGCAACGTTTTTCTGATTTATCTGAGAGGCGCACAGTACATAGTACATATATACACACATACGTACATACATACATGCAGCATTGCATAGATACATGCATACATACATATATGCATGCATACATACACACATACATACAGACATACATGCATACATACATGCATACATACATATATGCATGTATACATACACACATGCATACATACATACATGCATACATACATGCATACATACATATATGCATGTATACATACACACATGCATACATACATACATGCATACATACATACATTCATACATACGTACATAAATGCATGAATACATACACACATGCATATATACATGCATGTATATACACGCATACATACATGCATGCATACATACATACATATAATGTTTTATAAGAACATTATAGACTATATAAACACAAATGCGCATACATACAGTATACTAGTATAATGTCTAGAGAACCAAAGAAATCTCTGTATGTGTGTCTTTCTGTGTGTCTGTCTGTCTGTGTGTATGTCTGTCTGTCTGTATCTCTCATCCATCTGACCCTCGATTGGATCTATATCTTCTTCCGTCTGTCCGTGTCCGTCTGCTGGGAAACATGTATCTGTGCCTCTGGAACCTGCGCCCCTGGAAATGGAATTCGACACGAGAGACCTTTCCGCAACCATTTTTGAGCCATTAAATTTTTAGCTTTCTAAATTAATTAATTAAGAAATTAATTAAAGGAGTAGACGAGTGCTACTTTTGTGTCGTGATTTGTCTGCTTGTTTTGAGGAGAAATATAACCTGTGATTCGAGTGCATTTGAAAATCAAAACGCCTTGACCTTCTGTGACCCCTAGAACAGTGCTTCCCAAAGTGGTGGTCTGCAGACCGGTGCCGGTCCGCGAGCCCTCAGTTGCCGGTCCGGAAGTCAGTCAAGAATTTGGCAAATTGTCTCGGAATCGAGAAATGGCTATTAGCCTATATTTTAAAGGTCATAACAAAAAACACTTATTACAAGCTAGCATTTAAAGGGCCATATGTCATAGAATTGGCTAAGCAGGCATTTTAATCAATTTTACTACATATTTGAGGAATTTAGGTGATCGAAAAGAAAAAGAGAAATAATTAAATAAATTTGGCACCGGTACTCCTGCAGTGGGAAAATTTCTGCCGGTCCGTGACATTGAAAAGGTTTGCGAGCGCTGCGTCCGATAATTAATTTGTGTGTTATGTGAGAACTTGTATCATCACAAATCTCGTCTGCTTGTTGCTTCTTGGTATTGTACACGCTGCATAATTGCAACGTTTCCATTCAATCACATTGTTGATGATAGTGAATTTACCAGGTGCGCGCGGTAATACGACTGCTGGTGATCTCAACTAATTACACCTGGAGGGGGATGGTCTGAGACTTTACCTCTTTTCTGATATAGGTCTACACGAGAACCGACCTCTGCTTAATAAGAGAGACTTGGATCCTGATGGCAATTACTTCGCAGAAAAAACATGTACTAGCATGCATGGCACTCCTTCGTCAATGAGTTCAAAGTTTAACCCCAGGCATTATATGCAGGGACGTAGCGAGACTTAAATTCAAGAGGAGGCAACTTCACAGACCATTGGCAAAATCCTGGTCATTGGGGATTTGGGGTCATTAGTCAATGGAAGTTCCAGTATATAAAAAAAGCAAGAGGAGGCAACTGCCTTCTCGTGCCTCCATATATACGCCTATGATCATATGTTTAGTGTTATGCATGTTAATTGTAGGAGCATTGTTTCTAAATTACCTGAAATTCAAATCCTGTTGACACAGTTACCTATCAAAGGCCTAGCAGTTACTGAAACATGGCTTGACTTTGTTACTGCAGATACTATATTTGTCCCTGGCTATCAGTTTGTTTATAAATGTAGAGCTACAGGAAGGGGTGGAGGGCTGGAGGCGTCGGAATGTTTATCAAGGATGACATTATCTTTCGTATACCTTTGAACTTTAGCATATATTACCTCTTCGCATGTAACATATGATATGAAAGTTCATTTGTACGTATTCCGCAACTGTACAGAGGGGAACTGGGTTCTAGGGCAATTCGGAGCCGGACAATTGGGAGCGGACAGTTCGGAGCGGACAATTTGGAGACGGGCAATTCGGAGACGGGCAATTAGGAGCGGATAAATTGAGCGGACAATTCGGAGCCGGGTAATTCGGAGACGGGCAATTCGGAGCGGATAGAATAGCGTCGGGCTCTCACGTATTTATTTTTATAATGGCATCAAAGGCATAATTATGGCGATGCAAAGCTGGGGCACATACGGCTTTCTATCCATGATCGCCATTATTTTAGTATTTATTTTGTGGCAACAAATAAATCGTTCTCTGAGCTTGCCCTCACTGTGAAATAATGACATCAAAGGCCTTTATTTAGTACTTACTAAATATAGGGATTTGGATCGTCGACTGCGAAGTGTGGTATTAGATAACGGTAACCGCACATGTTTCGAGTACCTGCGCGGATGCATCCACAACATAAACTTAAATGACTAATGAAACTTAGAACTTAACATGGAATGGATTTTCGTGCATAACAGTGTGGTCTTAGATAATCAGTTGAAACATTAGTAGGCCTACATTTCACTGCAGTTTCACTTCGCAGCTTTAAGTACTTTTTAAACTTTTAATTCGTGACTTGTTTGCTGTGCATAGTAGTTTTACAAAATTATTATATTTCACTGCAATAAAATTTGATTTACATTTTTAATTACTCGTTTGATTGTTTACGACGAATTGGCCGCTCCGAATTGCCCGTCTCCGAATTACCCGGCTCCAAATTGTCCGCTCAATTTATCCGCTCCGAATTGCCCGGCTCCGAATTGTCCGTCTCCGAATTGTCCGCTCCGAACTGTCCGCTCCCAATTGTCCGGCTCCGAATTGTCCGGACACCGGGGAACTGATCATGATTGTCATAGGAGTTATTTACCGACCTCCGGGACAAACGCTCGATGCTTTCAATGGGGAAATTAATGAATTATTATCAAATCTGTCCAAAACTGCTCAAGACATTTTTTATTGGGTGACTGAAATTTATTGAAATCTCAGGAACATTTCTTAACCCACTGTTTCTTTAATTGCATGTCATCACATCATTTCTTTCCTGCGATACTGCTACTCATCAGAATCACCGATACATGTACTTCTGCAACTTTAATTGACAACATCTTTACTAACGCCTGGTCTAAGCTTGTCGATTCTTCTTCCATCGTTATCAGTGACATAATTATCTGATCATCTACCTATTGTGGCTTGGATTGACCTTGTCCCTTCCTCAACTAATGGTAAAACTTCATTCATCACTCGTTTGATAAATGATGAATCAATGGAGCTACTTGGAGCGTTACTTTCACAGTTAGATTGGTCTCGAGTATTGGCTGCATGACAGTGCAGACACTGCAGTGACCCAAATCTTGCATACGCTTTTTTATTGACCTTTTCAAAAATGCTTACGATGAGGCATTTCCCTTGGTTCATTGCAATAAAAGAGGTTGCCGTGTACCGAAGCAGCCATGGGTGACCTAGGGTTTATTAAAATCATGTAGAAAGAAATCGAAACTATATAGGCCTCCTACTTAACATAATATTTTTTCTTATATTAAAGACCCCAACTTGGAGGATAAAACTAAATTCACTACTTATAGAAATAAATTTAAGCAGCTACGAATTAGGGCTGAAAAAAATTATTATTCTGCTGAGTTGTCTAAATAGAGTCATAATCTTAAAAAACCTGGAGCATCATTAGCTCAAAGACCTTCCTAAAGCATCCTCTCTGCTGCACTTTATCCTTTTCGCGGATGACACAAAAAATTTCTCTCTCATTAATCATTTGACAGATTGCTATAGCTTGTTAATTTTGAACTTATAGCTGTCGTTGACTGGTTCAAGGCCAATAGACTTTCGCTTAACTTGTCTAAAACGAATTTTGTCCTGTTTCGTTCTCATAGAAAAACGGTTCCTGATCAAATTTTTTAGTGTCTATTGATAATACAGCCATCTCGCAAGTAAAATCTTCTAAAATTCTTGGTGTTTATGTCGATGAGCATCTGTCTTGGAAAGCGCACATAAAAACATATCCACTAAAATTGCTAAGAATATAGGAATATAGTCTCGCATTTCTTATTTATCATAACATTCTCATTAATTTCTATTACTCTTTTGTTATCCATATCTGGCCTACTGTAATACTGCTTGGGCTTCCACGTATCATTTATGGCTTAAGAGATTAATTGTACTTCAGAAGCGGGCTGTACGCATCATCGCAGGTAGCTCCTTTTATTCTCATACTAATCCAATTTTTCACGACTTTGGTATTTTGCCTGTTGAGCAGATTAATAAATTACAGATCATTAAATTTATGTTTCGCTTTACTCATAATTTACTCCCCTAGGCCTTTAGAAGCTATTTTCTAGTACTTCTGATCTCCACGATCACAATACTAGATAGATGGGCGATTACAATGGAAAGTTTGCTCGCACTAACTCTCGACTGTTTTCAATTAAATGTGTCGGAACCTCTGTTTGGAACAGTCTATCCCACGATAGGCCTGTCCGTAATTTGCTCATCATTTAAAAAATCAGTACGTGCATACCTAATTGACCAGAATAAATAAATACTATAATATTCTTCTTTACTAGTTAAGGTTTTTTGACTTTATTTTACATTACGGTTCTGCTGTACTACATGTAGCCTAGTAGGCCTAAAGGTTTTTTGTCTTTATGGTTCTGCTTTATTAGTTAAGGCTTTTGTCTTTATTTTAAATTGCGGTTCTGTTTATGCTTCACAGTCCAGTTGGACTTATAAAAGTCAATCATATGTCATTCTACATTTGTCTCATGATACAAGGGCGACCCTAATAAGCGGGACCTTGGTCCCTTCTGGCACTTCCTGTTGTATCCCAACGCTACTGTTTACTGTGTTGATTGTCATCTGTTGTTTGTTCTGGGAACAATAAACGAATGAAATGAAAAAAATGATGGCACTGATTATGATGAAAAAGATGATGATGATGATGACGACGACGACGACGACGACGACGATGATGATGATGATGATGATGGTGATGATGATGATGATAAGGATGAGGAGGAGGAGGAGGATGTGGATGAGGAAGAACACGAAGATCAGGAGGAAAAACGAAAAATGCGAGAAAGAGAAGGAGGAAGATGAGGAGGAGAAGGAAGAAGATGAAGAGGAGTAGAATAGGAGACGAAGATGTAGAGTAGGTGGAGGAATTTCCGAGGAAATGAAGATGAGGAGGAGTCCGAGGAGCAAGAGAAAAAAGACGAAGATGATGAAGAGGAGGAGGACGAGGAGGACAAGGAGGAGGAAGATGAATTCAGCTAAGGTGAAAATGTCAGCAAAAACAGCTATCGTTGTGTATTGCGCATACTGAGGCAAATCTGTCTGCATGTCTGTCTGTCTGTCTGCATGTCTGTCTGTCTGTGTCTGTCTGTCTGCATGTCTGTCTGTCTGTCTGTCGAGGCTCTTCTCACCTGTCTCGTCATACCCGCCGGCAGAGGGCCTCTTTTGGGTCTGGTGGGTGCCATGCATAAAACGTTCGTCAGTGACGTGGGTGTCCAGCGATGCATATTTCCTTCATGTCGTGCCACTGTTAATAGAACTGGTAAGTAAATCGCATTTAGTGTAGTAAGTTGCTGCATCTGTTTATACAGTGAATCTGACTCGGCGAGACTCTAGACGTTTTCACAGATAGTTTTCCAAATTAGGTACCGAAAGGTATCCGACCAGGTTCAACTATCCATTTCCTTTGGACACGGTCGCTTGCAGCATTGAATGGTCCCTGCCATACATGAAGTAATGAACGATCCCTCTGAACGGAAACAAAGCAGAGGCACTTAGCGAGGGAGACTTCGCTCATGGCGAACATGGAATTTCAATCGAAATATCTTTAGCAATCGATTTTACTCCGTTTTGATATGTGATAAACTCATAAATCTTTCAACGCCAATAAGATTTTGTCGCAAATTGCTCGATGTTTGCTTGGACTTATAAATTTAAGATGCATGGCTCTATAGAAATCGGTGCAATATTCAGATATTGTAGTGGTTAGCGTGCTCGGGGCTGCCGACAGAAATTCCGGGCCCCATAAGTTGATTGCTGGCCCAGCCCGCCGGGGCCCCTAAAAGTCGCCGGGCCCCTGGGTTTTTGCCCCCCTGCCCCCTCTCGGCGGGCCTGAGCGTGCTGGACTATCAGCCAAGAATTGGGGGATTCAAATCCCTCATCCCTGCTCCACCTACGACCCAAGCCTACTCAGCGTTATTGAGTACATTGACCGCGCACTGTCAGTGGGAAGACAAGACGGTGAGCGAGAGGACTGGCCACCCGGCCTCAAATGCTGAGTAATTAAAAAAATGAAGTCGCTAACACTTCGTACCCATGGCTGCCCATGGGCTAGCTTAAGGGACTGCTCTTCTTCCACACGAAGCGGCACTTTTAACATAACATAACAGGGTTAGATGTCCAGATGTCCAAAATGTGTGTGAGAACCACCACTAAGTGCATGTCCCTAATAACCTAGGCTATCTGTCCGAGGTTCCGAGCCTGGCCTTGACGATGATTCGTATGGATGCTGTCGTTTTAGGTCATAGAGATGTATAATATATAAATATATCACTAAAGCGAGCATCTACCATCTATGTTGAGGCTGCCGATTCAAAACTACCTTGGCCCTTAAGCTAGCCAAAATGAGCGTTGACTGACGTCACAATCGAGAAATCGACGTCATCATCGACGTGTATTGCGTGGACACGTCACCAATTATGTTAATGAGCGTTGGCTGACGTCATGCAAGCTTCATTTCACAGTACAACTTCAGCTGTGATAGGCTACACAAAAGTAAACATTGGTATCTATATTCAGAATGCCTAGCTTGGGGGGTCAAGGTCGCTTAGAGATTGTGGCATCAATTCGACCTGTAGGAAAGCTACGTCATGCTCCCTCTAGCGCTAATAATATATCTCATTGGTCTAGGTCACGGTGCATAGAAATATTAACGCAGGATAGTTGGGCGCCACATCAATTTAAGTTTCGCTTGCAAGCAGCTTTAGAAACCATTTGTATTTTATTTCCGTTTGCGCATCAAAATTAAAACAGCGAAATAGAAATATATTTTTCTGATGAAGAATTAATAACATTTTATTAAAGAATTAATAACATTTTATTAAAGAATATACTTACTTACTTTTATTGTATCCAGTTTTAACAATAGGAATATTTGAGGGGTATTGCTCGTAAGTTCTCGATGGATTGGCAGCTATTATAATGGGACACTTCGTTTGGTGCGTATAGCCTACTCTAATTTATCTTGAATTTTTACTTGCTTTTATGGCGTCATTAATTTTAAATTTGATTTCATCATGCAATTAAAACCATAAATCAACTTCAAGAAGTTTTATTGGATCGCATGGGTCTGATTATTATTATTCTTGTTGTCGTTGTTGTAATGTAATGTATTAAATGTAATGTAGGCCCTTAATTGAACATTTATATAGCGCTCCTTCAAGATATTTACTCAGAGGCGCTCTCTGCTCTAGCCTATATATGATGTAAAATGTCATTACGAACGAATAATATTAGCCTACACCAGTTAGCAAAACGCACGGTAAGCTGAAAGAGTCGCCAGTGATGAGAAAAGAGAGTTATAGGCCTACACGATTTAGATTTAATTTCCTATTCACCTTGGCCGGTTACTGTAGGCCTATTATTCTACAGGAAGACGTGTGTAAAAGCTCGCTTGTGTAGGCCCTAAGACAGCCTACGCACCGTATACCTCTCATTCTGCATCATACATTTTTGTTAGCAATAGGCGGCTAGGCCTATCGTAAAACGCACTTATCTACCTGTTAGTCATAGGTATTGCGCTCTTGTGAGCCATAACTGCGCTGTGTCAAGTGTAAACCGAGACATAGGCCTATATACTAGGGTGTGTCTAAAAAAATATGAATTTTCAAAAGAAGACCTACTAGGCTATCGGCCTTGTTGTTTTCGTGTTCCACCTTGAGAAACATTGTCACTTGCCGAATTAGATGAAATCGGAATAGATTTAGAACTTGCGCAACGCCCCGGAAGAATTATCACTTATAGGAAACAATGTAATAGCCTAAATTGCAATTTTGAAAGATCAAACAAAATTCAACACTTAAACATGAAATATAGCCTAAGGCAAAGGTAAAAGTAGAACCGTTAGTTATTTGTCATTTATTTTCTCCCTTCGGTGCTTTTTGGGAACTTGGGTACTTTTTGCAGAACAAATTGTTTATCTTCCTTATTTCGGACCAAGGCTTCATTGAAGGACTGCAAGAGAGCTACTTCTTTCTCCGACAAATCGTTCGTCACTCTTGGGGCAGGCATGATGTCGTTTGCTTCACTGTATGATTGTTCTGGCTCCCATTGTCGCGGGTCCCGATGAAGAAAAGGATCTGGAATATTTTGGTGGTCGAAGTGAAGAAATTGGGTAGGTTGATTATGTATCGGAAGAAGCTCCTTTGGATGTTCACGCTGTAGAGTAGACCATGCACTGCTTTTTGTCGACGGTGACTGAATCGTCAGAAAGGCTGATGCCAACCAGGGTCTGCGGCAAATACCAAAGGTGTTGGGAAAATGCTGTTACCGCGACCTGTGAGACTTCTTTATCTTGGTAAGCATGGATTCACTTCAATAGGTGTAGCTTGTTCCTTTGGACTTCATTGGGTGATGTAGGCCTACGTCGTAAGTTGTCACAAAAGTAACAGTCGAGGTAAATGATTTCACACCTTTTGACAGTGTGATTTTCCTTACAGATTTTATTTTAGTTATAGTTATAGTTATAGTTAATGATTTTTTATTTTAGTTATAGTTATAGTTATAGTTAGTATTATTTTTTAGTTATAGTTATAGTTATAGTTAATGGATTTTTATTTTAGTTAATTTTAGTTACTACTTAGTTACAATAATTAAGTCTATAAGCAAAATTGTGCGTATTAATACGCTGTTTCACAATTTACTCAGAGCTATGAAAACCTTTGAAGCATGGGTACAGTCAGCTTCATGAATACACGAGTTTCCAAAGTAACTGACAAATTTCACAATAAAAATTTCGCATTTTTCGTTCTCATTTATGTCGAATCGTCCATATTGCACTTCCTATTTTTATTTTTTGTATTAACGAAAATAAAGATGAATTTTCGTTAGTGTTATTTTCGTTATAGTTATAGTTATAGTTAATGATATTTTTTAGTTATAGTTATAGTTATCGTTAACGAAGTCATTTTATTTTCGTTAACGAACATTTTCGTTATCGTTATCGTTAACGAAAATCACACTGCCTTTTGAGTATATCAAGATACCCTCTCTCTGCATTGGCGTTGCTGAATGGGAAACTGCTCTCTGAAACCCACATCTTTGGTCGCATAGATCGTACGTTCCATTCAACGCGCGCGGTGAAATGCCCTTGGGTAGTCTACCTGAAATTTATACATTTATGTGGAATTCCTTCTAGAAAAATGACTGTTAGTTCTAGTTGCTCTTTGTAACCTCGTCAGTGGTATTCAGAAGCCGTTATAGCCGAGTCGAGTCCAGCACGCTAAACACTATAGGCTACTTTCGATCACCCAGGATAAAATAGGAGAAACCCATATCATACTATTCCACGGAGTCTCCCATTCACGACTTCTGAGCAATGGGTTATTCTTTGACGGCCCCACTTACATCGCCGACCTGTACCCTATCCTCCGATCTAGAGGTTCGGCTGAAAGAAAGCGTTCGGATAAACTTGATTATTTCTCTGAGTTCTCCAGAACAATTCTTGAGAGTGTCCACTAAGTGACGTCGTCAATGCTAATCAATTCTAGCGAGACTAAACGAAGGCGCTTAGCGACGAAGCGTCTATTATTAGCACGCCATTACGATGGCACCTGCGCCTGTTCGAATGCCAATCAGCGCTGATTGGCAATTCAATTACCCCGACGAATGCGGCAGGTATTGGAATGGACAGAAGTCAGAACAGCACGCAATCAACTCTATACAAAGACCGAGTGGCCACCAATAGTGTTCTTTATGGTGCTCCTTTTCATTCCTGTTCATCACATCTCAGTCTGTTGACAGTTGCTTTAATTCTCGCCTTCCTCGCTCTTGTTATGTGGCTTTGCGGCAGATTCAGACAAATTAAGATGAGGAAAGATACGGTAAGCATAGGCGTAGCTACATGGAGGCACGAGGAGGCAGTTGCCTCCTCTTGCATTTTTTATATACTGTAACTTCTATTGACTATGACCCCAATGACCAGGATTTTGCCAATGGTTTGTGAAGTTGCCTCCTCTTGAATTTAAGTCTCGTTACGCACCTGACGGTAAGGATATGGTTATGCATGGTATGGTAATTAAGGAAAATGAAAGTGATTTCTGGACAGAGTAAAACTGTAACAGCAATAAGAAGTATAATAAATATTTTAAAATAAAAGTATAATAATAATGTTGAAAAACTCAAAATAATAATAGACGATACCATGATTAGGATTGATTAGAGTTGTACAGTAGGGTACAACGCTAATCAATCCTAATCATTGGTGTCATCAACATCATCATCATTCATCATCTTCATTTCCATCAGTGTTTCTTCATCATAGTCAACATCAACCATTCAGAAAACTGACATTTGCCCAGTATATAACTTTAATAATCAATAGTTACAATAAAAAAAGTTTGATTTGACTGATTGATTAACAAATATTTACACACAGCTTTTAATATATGAAAGAATTGTAAAAAAATAAATAGAGAAATCCAAAAGCCCATTGAACTATAGATATGACAGGTTAATAACGATATATATATATCATATATATACGATATATATATATAGATACATACATATATATACATATATATATAATTATATATATATATATATATATATAACAGTAACTAATGCCACAAATAGTAATTTGTGAATGCTATATTGTTATGGTACCCTCATCAAATGGCCATACATCCTACAAACCCTTCATCATTTTTGTGGGAAGGACTGGCATTGTTAAGAAATGGCCACCACTCTTAAGTCATGAATGATAGTAACATAAACTTTGAAGCAATGTAACACTAGTAAATAACCTCGCACAATAATTATTGTTCTCTAATTATTGCTCTCCGAGCAATGCCACATTTTACACACAGTCCTTACACAAATGGCTAATGCTGTGAAATTTGAAGTAATGTTCAATAACGCATATAAAACCTTCAAGTGGAAACCGCTCACAAACAACTGAAATTCTGCAGTATTCTGAAACATGTGTACGTATGCATGTATGTGTGTATGTATGTGTGCATGTATGTATGTACGTATGTATGTGTGTATTTATGTATGTGTTTATGTATGTATGTACGTCTGTGACTCTGTGTATGTATGTATGTATGTATGTATATATGTATGCATGTGGGTATGCATGCTTGTATAGGTGTGTGTTTGTGTGTGTATTTAACTATTTATGTATGCAAGCACGTATGTATGTGTGTTGGAATGTGTGTATGTATGTACTTGCATAATTATTATGTGTGTATGTATGTCTGTGTGTATGTCTCTATGCATGTACATATGTATGTAAGTTTGGTTGTATGTGGGTTTATATGTTTCTACCATGTACTTCAGGAACGTTTCTGCCATGTTTCTACCATGTACTTCTTGTATTGTAATCACACATTTATATAGCGCCTCTACACCCTGGAAAATCTTTTGAAGCGATCACGAGTAGAAGGTGAGTTGAATGAATTCATCCAACGTAAAGTTGGCCTTTGAAGCAGAATCGCCCGATTGGCACTGGGCGTGAAACGTGTCTGAAATTCAGAACACAAAGGTTTTTGAGTTCAATTGAAACTGTTATTCTCATTATTACTTTACTGTGAAAGAGCAATATTAGTAATAATTAACCATTAAAGATTATCTTCCCTCTCTCCAGACATTATTAAACTTTAAATCACAAGGTATCATGTCTACCTTGTTACCTTGTGCTGTCAGTTCTTGGAACTCTAGCGACCTTCATGATCAAGCCTCTCCATTTCCTTCTGTCCGCCGTCGCATCTCTCAGTTCTGCCAAATTCATTCCAGTTGTTTCATGTATCTCGTCCATCCACTTTTTCCTTGGTCGTCCTTGTTTTCTCCTTCCCTCTCCATATGCTAACATCATTTCCTTTTCCAATCCATCTGATCGCATGACATGACCAAAGAACCTCAACTTTGCTCTTAGCACTGTTTGTTGTAGTGTCTCTTCATTCTCAATTCCGATACTCATGCGCACCCAATCGTTGGTCCTTTTCTCTTTCCATGATATTCTCTGCATCTTCCTCCATATCCACATTTCGCATGCGTTAATTTTTTTTTCATTTTCTTGGTCATTGTCCATGTCTCACTGCCGTATGTTACTGTTGGTATGATCAGAGCCTTCACCAATCTTTTTTTTTCGTGTCTATACTCACATGTTTGTCCTTCCATATTTTTTCCAGACCATTCATTGCAGTTTTTCCTATCGCTACTCTACGATTTATTTCCATATCACACTTACCCTCTTTTTCTATTACTGATCCCAAAAACGTGAAGCTAGTTACCGTTTCTATTTCCTCTCCATCTACTACAAAACTGTCCTCCTCCTCTGTTGTCATGATCTTTGTCTTCTTTATATTGAAGTAGAGTACTGCTTTCTCACTTTCACTCTTGAGCCTTCTTATTAGTTCTACCAAATCGGTTTTTTTACCCGCCAATAGTGTCATGTCTACTTCTTTGAAAACATTTAATACTATTAAGTATTAAGTTGAAACAATGTCGAAGTTTGCTCTCTTCAGATTGCTTTACAAAATACCCAAGAGAAAAACAATAAGCAAAATAAAATATTTTAAAACAAAAAAGTGTAATAATAATAATGTTGCAAAATTCAAAATCTTAATAAAAAGAGCAGCTCCTTAACACCTCTGACAGGCAGTCATGGGTGTTAGCGACTTCATTTCCTTGGCCTCGGCATATAATGGCAGGTGGCCAGTCCTCTGGACATTCAAAGACTGAAAGGTCGGGGATGCAAATACCAGCTCCAACGTGTCCCTTGCGAACTCAGCTATAATGAGTATATTGACGGCATATATATACTGTCAGTGGAAAGATAAGACGGTGAGGGATTTTTCCACCGACAGTGTACGGTCAGTGTACTCATTATCTCTACACAAATTTCTGCCCTAATGGGGATTTTAACCTGGACCTCTTGATTGACACGTCAGCATACTATATAGGCTAAGCCCTTAACAATATATATCATGCGCTCTTCAAATGATAATAATGAATTAATAATAGTAATACAAAGGAATTCTGTCACATACCGAACATTGTTCTCAATCTAGCGATGGCAAAGACGAAATCGTCGTAGTGAACTTGACCCTCTTTGTTGCTGCAGCGAGCGACTATCGTACTCAACGTTCCATTGCTCAGCTTAAAACCTAAACATCACAAACAATCGGATCATATTATTAATTATTTAATTAATTGATTAGTAACTTCTATCGCACTGATGTCTAATGCGCATGGCATCAATCCATGGTGCACAAAAACCAAGCCATAATCAGGTCAATATTCATACGACTTGTCCACTAAGACAGAGAGGCAGCACAGTGGGTACACTATACACAGTTTGAGAAAGCAAGTCTTGGTCCTATTGGATAGCAACTGTGCAGACGAACCAACATAGGGAGGAGTTCCATCCGTTTGGCAGTTTTTAAAAATTTTCGCTCTGGGGATATACCTTGTTGCTTATCGTTTCACCCTCTTTCTCTCTTTCTCTTCCTCCCTCACTTCATCTTACTTCATGTGTGTGCGTGTGCACGTATATAATATTTTCGTTTATTCAAACAATCCGGTTGACAAACCGCAACCGTTTACAGTGTACAATTATGCAATTGAAACAATTCACAAGAACACAAATGACAGAAGACATAAATCTTAACTACGGTACTAACAGAACAGACAGCGTGCAATAACAGAACAGACAGCGTGCAATACACGGCGCTAATAGCAGCCTACAAAGCATGTCTACCCTACGGGACTCGAACTCGGTACCTCTCGCTCTCAGTGCCAGATGTTATCCAATGCGCTATCGGCATGGATTTGTGTGTGTATGGGCTTGTGTGTGTGTGTGTAGGTGTGTGTGTGTGTGTAGGTGTGTGCGTAGGTGTGTTTGTGTGTGCGTCATAATATTCGCCAGCTAGCTTTAAACATTCATCCACGTCGTCTAATTGTCACATTTAATTCTCCAGGCGGCGCCACCGTTTGGCTACGTACGGTTGATACCCGTAACAAAGCGAGTCAGTATTTAGATGATTGGTAATATGGTATGGCATGATATAATTATCATTATGGTTCTACAGATGGCAGTAGATGCTAAACCCTGCTACAGACCGACTGAAGCCAGAGCCTCTCGAAGTTCGTTGCTGTTGAAATAGCGGCTGTTGTCTTGGTCAAATTGCAGATAGACGGTCTGTAATGTAGACAAGCAGAAAGGTTTAACCCAGAAGTGTCAAACCTTTTGTAATGGCCAGTGGTAATATTTTCCAGCAAATGGCGGGCCAGGGTGCCGAAGACGCCTGAGCAAAATTGAAATAGGGGTCTGTGAGAGGCTCGGTGAGCCGTCCCCGTAAATTTTTTGCAACACTAAATGTTAACTGCTGCATTTTTTAGCATACAAATAGTCAAATTAAGCTTATAAATCTTAGTCACTAATGTAATTACGACAATTTCTATAGCAACGTCAGTAGCTAGATAGCCTACTTCTAGAATGCTTTACATCTTCATTTGAACTTTTCTTTCACAAATTGTGTAGTCTTTAGACAAGGCTCTGCAGGCCAGAAAAACATAATTGGCGGGCCAGAAATGGCCGCAGACCTGCTCTTTGACACCCTTGGTTTTTAACCTATAAGGCATATACCTACAAATAACGAAGGATAGGTCGAAGAACGGAATATGATTTATAAAAGAGCAGTGTTTTCAGTTTAAGTAGATCAGATCAGTTCTTACCTTCCACGACTGAAGGTCAGTCCAAAGTCGTTTGAATTCCGTAAGGTCTAAAAGACCTGAGTGATTTACCTTCTTTGATTAAGGAAACAAGTTAAAATTCACTCGGAGTTTCAGAAATTCATTTAATCCAATCAGTGGCGTAACAAAGGGGGGGGCAGAGGGGGCAGTCGCCCCCGGGGCAGCACCAGAGGGGCGCAAAATTAGCTTCCACTGGTACACAGTACTATGACAAGAACGATTAAAAGTCAACAAGAAAATTAAAAGGGGGCGCAGTCATCAACCCTTGCCCCCGGGGGCTGAAACCCTTCGTTACGCCACTGAATCCAATCAAAAACTGGATTTGATCAGATTAGAACAGACAGATTAGACTACAATTGATTAGGGCTTCATGCCGAACAATGTAATGCAAAGGCAATGCAATGTAACGCAATGTATTGTAATGTAGTACAATGTAATGTATGCAATGTAATGCATTGCACAATTTAAAACAATGTAATGTATGCAGTGTAATGTAAAGCAGTAGAATGTAATGTAAAGCAGTGCAATGTACTGTGTTGTTGTGTAATGTAATGTAGTCTTATCTTATATAATGTTGTAATGCATTGTATTGTAGTGTTATGTAATGTAATAGTTTAATGCAATGTAATATTGTAATGCTATGAGATGTAATTTTATTAGATGTAATAATGTAATGTATGTAAAGCAATGTAATGTAGTCTTGTGTAATGTAATATTGTGTTACAATGTAATAGTGTAATGCAATGTAATGTGACATATAACAGTGTGTGAAGCAAATTCACTTAAGCCAAGGGAAACAACACAATAATGTAACATAACACAATGCAATGCATCACAATGTACTCTAAATAATGCAGTGTAATGTAATGTAATGCAAAGGATACATCATTCATGGCCACTAAACTTCTACATAGGTTGAGATCAAATTCGCCAAAATCAAAATCTATAAAGAAATCAGAAACAAAGGAACATTTCAAGAACATCAGCCAAATCAAGACGTCAGCTAGACAACGATTGAAACAAGCGAACAGATTCGTTACTTACTTATTAACCAGCCAAATGTTCAAAAACCAGCCAATCAACCACCAATCAACCACTAATAAACCATCACCAATTAATCAACCATCAATCAACCACCAATCAACCACCAATCAATCACCAATCAACCACTAATCAACCATCACCAATTAATTAACTATCAATCAGCAATCAATAAACCACAAATCAACCACGAATCAACCACAAATCAACCACAAATCAACCACCAATAAGTCACCAATCAACCATTAATCAACCATCAATCAACCACCAATCAACCACCAATCAACCATCAGTTAATATTTGTGTTTGTGTATTATTATTAATAATTAATTAGCAACTTCTAAAGCGCCCACGTTTAATGCACAAGGCACTGACAGATGGCGCATGAACACCAAGTCATAAATGAAGTCAATATCCAGAAGATCAGTCTGCTAAAACAGAGAAACAGCCTATAGTATGGTGGACAAGCAACTGGAAAGGGATGTCTTCGGTTGAGAATGAAAGAACACAGGTGACTCAGAAAAAAAACAACTATAGAGAGAAAGAGTTCCAAAATCTAGCTTCAACTACAATCTTAACTTGACCTCATCTGACCTGACCTGACCTGATCTTGATTCATCTGACCTAACCTCATCTGACCTGACCTTGAGTAATCTAAACCTAAGTTGACCTGAACTTGATCTGGCTTAACCTGACCTCATCTGACCTGACCTCGATCTCGGTTAACCTGACCTCAGCTGACCTGACCTTGATCTTGCTTAACCTAACTTCAGCTGACGTGACGTTGGTCTCGCTTAACCGGACCTCCTTCACCAAGAACAGTTCTAGTTTTCGGTATGACCAAAGATGGGCAATCAGATGACCCTGTTGAATAGAGATATGACTGGGCAATAACAATTTATGTTAAAAAATACTGTCTGTCTGTATGTATGAATGTATGTACTACTTTCTGTAATACTATTACCCCAGGTGGCCCTGGTTAGCAGGACCCTTCGGCCCCTTATGGGTCTCCTAGGTAACCTTAACACGTTTTGCCGATGTATTTCTGTTGTCAATTATCCTTTTTTGTATGTTTTTGGTTACTGAATAAAACATCAATCACTCAAAAATCAATCATGTATGTATGTACATGTGTGTGTGTAAGTCCGTATGTATGTATGTATGTAGGTTTGGTTGTATGTGTGTTTATACGTTTCTACACTGTGTTTGTATGTATGCAAGGCCATATCAAAGCATGTAGCGCCTTAAAAGTGCAAATCAAACACGATGAGAAACCTTTCGTAAAGACGTCATTCAGGATCTTCTGCAGTTCAAAGGCATCGATCGATCCATCTTCTCCGCTGTGTTCCGCAAACTTCTGTTCCGCTTCGGAGAGGAATTCCGTATCAGCAGCATCAATCAAGTGATGGATGCCCAACGCCTGTGTAAGAACCACATCAGGTCAGATGAGGTCAGGCTATGATGAGATCAAGGTCAGGTCAGATGAGGTCAGCTCTGGCTAGATCAGGTCAGGTCAGATGAGGTCAAACTAAGCAATATGAAGGTCAGGTCAGCTGAGGTCAAATTAAGCAAGATCAAGGTCAGGTCAGATTAGGTCAGGTTATGTGCGATCAAAGTCAGGTCAGATGAGGTCAGGTTAAGCGAGATCAATGTCAGGTCAGCTGAGGTCAGGTTAAGTGAGCTCAAGGTCAGGTCAGCTTAAGTGAGATCAAGGTCAGGTCAGCTGAGGTCAGGTTAAGCAATATCAAGGTCAGGTCAGCTGAGGTCAAGTTAAGTGAGATCAAGGTCAGATGAGATGAATCAAGATCAAGGTCAGGTGAGGTTAGATGAATCAAGATCAAGGTCAGGTCAGCTGAGGTCAGGTAACATGAGATCAAGCTCAGGTCAGCTGAGGTGAGATGAATTAAAATCAAGGTCAGGTCAGCTGAGGTCAGGTTAAGCAAGAATAAGGTCAGGTCAGATGAGGTCAAGTTGACAACAACAGATTTTGCAGCAACGTTGAATAAATGCTGATAGTGATTATGATGATAATGAAGATTTACCTCTGGCTTGATGACTGCCGTCGCTTCATCCACTTCCCTATTCAAAAGAAAAAGAGAAACCAGTTTGAATCAACACATAATGGCAAGGCAATCGCCAGGTGAAGCACAAAACGGTAATGTAATGTAATGTATCACATGGTCAGATTTGGTAAAACCAAACCTATAATTAGGCCAACATCTGATTTGTACAACCGTTGCATAAGGTTGTACAGATCGTAGGCTGGGCGTCGCTTTGCTGCATTCATCCTTCTCCTATATGGCATTATATGCTTACCATTGTGGACTCTGGTTGGAGTTGATCTTGTGACTACTGAGTTGCATGGGTCGATTAAAAACCTTTGTTACTAATATCATCATCATCTAATGAAACGCCTATCAACAGATGGTGAAGAGCATTTATGCCTAACATTTGCTCATACGCAAACCTCCCAAAAAGGCGCTATATAAATGCATAAGATACACATATGCATCTCTATTTATTTATTTTTATTTATTTAATGAACATATCACCATTAACCATGCTTGAGACAAAGTCTGAGCCGGGAATTGGTTGAATGTTAACACGCAGGCACGAAGATCAGGACTGGGGTTCGATACCCTCCAGCCCCATTAGGTCGACTCAGCCTTCCACTCCTTAGGGGTAACTGTAAAATGAGCAGTAGGACGGATGGGCGCATTGCAGGCTGCCATACAGTTAAATTCGACTCCTTGTTATCATCCGTTACTACTACATCGTGTAATCTTACTGTGTACTTGTCAGTCTTAATAGATAAACGAATATTATTATTATCACTATAGAGTCTAGATTATTATTAGGGTCGTTCGCAAAGTCCAAGCAGCAGGCTCAAAGCCACAACGGTTGGTTTAGACTCAATGCCCTACCGAATGGACCAAGAACCAGAGTTGTATTGTCTCGAGACACTGTCTCGGTCTCGAGACGTCTCGAGACAGGTTTTCGATGTCTCGGTCTCGGTCTCGGTCTCGGACCCCACTGTCTCGGTCTCGGTCTCGGTCTCGAGATCATTTCTCGACTTTTTGGAAACTGTCTCGAAACGAAATTCTTGTCTTTTTGGAAGCTGTCTCGAAGCGAAAGTCTTGTTCTTTTGTAGAAGCGGTCTCCAAAGTTCTCGTACAAACTGTATTTTTTCGGAACTTCGTACAGTATTGCGCTGTAAAATTGTCTTGTGCCGAATGGATAACTAGTTAATCGAAAGTGCCAAACAGATAGGAAGTTTTAAAAAGCGGTGTTTCTCGTATTGAGATTTAAGAGTATTGAAAAAAGCAGTCTTAAGTTTGCTCTTTCAGTCCAAAATTTCCAAATATCTTAAAATGTCTTATAAAGAACCTGAAATCGTGAAATTTGCATTCACGCAGTTTGAAATCAATGAAAACCAAAATAAATGGCATGCCGTTCGTCGTTTTAACAACATAATTATAGTTTCTCAAGGTGAGTGATATGACTTATGTCGCTAAATCGCTAATAGGCCGGCCTATATGGAATTTTTTGGTTTAAATTTTAGAATCATTTAGAACAGAGGTTCTTAACCTTTTTGGCTCACGACACACCTAAACTTGCAAATAAATTTGGCGACACACCATGCAATAATAATATGTGAATATCGTTAAAATAAAAAATGTTAAAGTTAAACGAATTCATTTATTGGAAATTTTTAATTGTTAACAGTTTTAATGAATGATAATGTTGACACTGAATGCTTTCTTATAATAGACTAATAATAATAATTACGACAATTTATATAGTTTCTAATGATTCTAAAATTCTAATTCTACTGATATTCTTCGATTTTACGTCATTCCTACGACTCTATGTTCACTTAGGTCTTATTAGGCCTAACAGTTAGGCCTAATGGGATTTTTGCTCCTGGATATTTCTTTGGATCATATTAAAACGATGATCGACAGTTTGTATAGCCTAAGTGCAATATGTAAGCTGACTGAGGAGGCACCCCCGCCCAGTTTGTTCCATTTCATTGCGAAATATGACTTATCAAATTATCAACTAATTCACATTAGGAAATATAACTTATCAAATTATCAACTAATTCACATTAGGAAATATAACTTATCAAATTATCAACTAATTCACATTAGGGTTACAGCTACCAAAATCTGATTCTGCGTAATCAGTTTTAGAATCGCTAAATTTTCGTTTTCTTATGATAAATTTGTCCATTTCGAATGTCATGGTAACGGGTAAATGTTTTCATCGGCGCGGTCAGAAACGTGTGTACTGCAGACTGCTGTGGGCTTGTGTAACAGTATTATACTATGTACAATAATTGTAGCCTACATGTATAAGGTAAACACTGCATGGCCGACACATATTTCGATCAGCTTAAATATATAAAGGGAGTGCTACGAATTGTCACAGCCTACGTCCACTAAACTGCTAAAGTAAGTAAGTCAATGTAATGCAAGGGTGACTGACGCATATTGTGAGAATTAGCGACACACCAATTCTTCGCGACACACCAACGACACACCATGTTTACGCGACACACCGCCGGTCGATTCGCGACACACTAGTGTGTCGCGACACACCGGTTAAGAACCTCTGATTTAGAAGATTTCAGAATGGCTGAAATATTTAATTTCTTTATAGTTTATACAATTCAGGTGATCGGCTGATTTCAGTGACTTGACCCTTGTATTAGACTTCAAAAGTTGAGAGAAATTGTTTCGGGACTTGGGTCCAATGTGCATTTCACTCGTTTTCAACTGTCTCGAACTGTCTCGGATCTGGTGTCTCGTCTCGGTCTCGGTCTCGGACCCCACTGTCTCGGTCTCGGTCTCGGTCTCGAACCCCACTGTCTCGGTCTCGGTCTCGAGTTTTATGTCTCGTATACAAGTCTGCCAAGAACCAACGTGCCTTCTGTATCTGAAACTTACGTCATTTTCGCTTCTTTTTCTGTAAATACTCGTAGGAGGAAGTCAGCCTCTTCATTTGGGTCGAAGGTCGTTGGCACGACAACGTAGTTGCCAGGAGGCAACCGATGACGTCCACATACTTCGCGCATGTCGCTGTAGGTGGGTACCGTGGCAACCGGGGCTCTGGACAGGAAGTAGTCTTTTGTCATCGTGTCTTGTTCATGATCATTGATCTTTCGATTTCACATGTGAAAAAACAACAGTACATTTATAATGGCTTTCATATGTGAATAAACAACAGTAGTACAGTTTAGTCTAACAAAGGGCAAAATTTCATAATTAAACAAAAGAAATCCTGTTCTGTCTTCATTTCCAGAACCGAAATTTTTTTCAAGATTACTTCTCCATCTGCACCCCCTCCAAGCCAACTAGGGTATGAATACACACATATGAATCACATATGCAAGCCATTATTGTATTGTATTGTATTGTATTTGAACACTTGTTATAGCGCCTCTACCAGATTGCCCATTCAGAGGCGCTCCCGACTACTGCGCGGTCGCTGAATCGGAGTTTCACGCCGAAGCGCATGAGCAATTGCGAGTGAAGGACTTGCCCAGGGTCCCTACGCGGCGGCTTTGAGGTGGATTCGAATCCGCAACCCTCCAGCTGCAAGGCACCGAACATACCCATATACCACCGCGCCCCAGTTGTGTTGTGTTGTGTTGTATTGTATTGTATTGTACTCCACGTTTATATTGCGACCGAGCCACCCGCAGTAAAGATCCGAGAAATTAATCTCTGATAAACCGACCGACCCGGAATCGAACCCGGGCCGATTATAATGAATACACGCACCATACACCCGTCTGGAAGATCAGACAATGACGAAGAGGGCTCACATGCCGAGGCTAAGAAATATGAAGTCGCTAACACTTCATACCCATGGCTGCAAAAGACTGCTCCTCTTCATCTTCATCTGTCTTGGCGTCTATTAAAGTGGCAAATACTCCTTCGCAAGTAACCCTAATGGTACTCTAAAAAATGTTCATTTCGGTTACATTACCTCGTAGATGTCATATCCGATGGTCAGTTGACTTTGTCCCTCGATCCTCCGCTTTCTTCCTCCATTCTGGAGCAATCCAACGACAACGGTCCCCAAGGCCTCCTCGTCATCGTCATCCGCATCCGTTATGCGGATGCGATACTGTGGATTGATCCAGAAACTCTCTGGACAAGTAACACAACGTACAGTAAGGTAATTAAGAACCATAAGGTAGTGTGACCTGAATGGGTTATAGATAGGTATGACATGGTAGGGTATGCAGGGTAGGGGATGGTTGGGTATGCCAAAGTAGGACAGAGTGGGAAAGAGTAGAGTATGGTAGGGTTGGGCAGAGGAGTTGAGAAAATTATCTTAGTATATGGTATGGCAGAGTATTTTAGGTAAGGTAGGGACAACTACCTTTGGGTATGGCATGGTATGGTAGGATAGGGTAAAGTAGGGTATGAAGGGGTCTGGCAGGGATTTTTATCACATACTTTTTCTGGTATATGACTGAAAATGAGGTCTGCTTACGTGATAGATAACTAACCCCGATAGTTTCTGCATCCTCCGGCGTTCATCTTCTTCTTCCAGCTTCCTTCCTGGTTGCTGGACAGCCAAGTGATGTGATCGTCGTGCTTGGAATCCAGTTCATCGGGTCCTAGGTTACAGATTTCAACCTGGTGGAAGTAGGTGCTGAAGTCACGGAAACTCATCCTAAACCACAAGACACAGCAAACATTGCTTGCTTACATTTTTCTCGTGTCTTCCCCTACCATAGACAATGAACACTTTATTACACTCAAAGGCAGGAAGAAACAAATCAAACGTCACAACAAACATGCACACTGCTATAGAAACATAAAGTCAAACACACAATCTGCAAAAATGTTCTCAAGTGTCGTTTATGAAACTGGATTTACTAATCAAGATGATATAGTGAGTTCGAAAACACAAAGAAAATGTTCAAGAAAGTAATACCATAAAATATTCTGGAGAAAGTTAGATGTAGAGTGAACTACATCTAGTCGCCAATAGAACATCAAGCAATGCTTCTTAATACTGTGATGTGAGTCTCTATCAAGGCCACAGATGAAGCCTTTTTACAGATTCCCATTTGTTAAAAACAAATAACTTTCTATATACAGAGTTCCAACATGCATTCCTAATATGGTACAGTAGCCGAAAGGATCGAGTACTCAGTAGATATATAATGCTCCAGTCCGCCATAATGAGTACACTACGAGTTCAAGCCTCCACTCAGGTGGTCACTGTAATTGTAAGTGTTAATTTATATAGCTTCTCTTGAAGAAAACTCATCAGAGCTGTGCCTGACCCTACTACACGAGACCACGATAGAACAGAATGGACTTTAAACACTTGCGAAATAGCTCCATAGAAAGCAGAAGAAGCTCATGGCACAGATTGCATGGAAGCCTGTTCCAGAATGAGGGACCGCATTGCATTGAGGAAGTACGTTCGAGGACCTTCAGCAAGTCGTTAACACAGTTAATAATAATAATAATAATAATAATAATAATAATAATAATAATATATTCTTTATTGAAATAATCTGGTTGACAAACCGCAACCGGTTACAGTGTACAGTTATGCAATTGAAACAATTCACAACAACACAAATGACAGAAGACATAAATCTTAACTACTAGCAGAACAGACAGCCTGCAATACACGGCGCTAATAGCAGCCTACAAAGCATGTCCGCTCTACGGGGCTCGAACTCGGTACCTCTCGCTCTCTATGCCAGTGTGTTATCCAATGCGCTATTGGTCTTTAAACAAATGCGAAATAGATCCATAGAAAGTAGAAGAAGCTTCTGGCACAGATTGCATGGAAGCCTGTTCCAGAATGAGGGACCACATTGCATTGTGGAAGTACGTTGGAGGACCTTCAGCAAGTCATTCACGCACAGTTGCTCAGCAACATCGATGATCTGTTGCATAGTCGTGTGTGTGCACTTCTGAACTGGAGGGCAGAATTAAAAGCAATTGTAATGTACTGTATTGTATTGCGCCCTAAATTCAGACTTGCTAACCTTGCAGGTGTAGTAAGTCCGATAAAAACTGAAAAAAGATAAATTAATAAATAAGTAATTAGTTAAATTGCACATGACACATACCAGAACTCGCCGTCATTAGCAACTGTGAGTTCGAGAGACTTCTTCTGCTCCTCCGTGAGTTCCTCCCACTCACGTGACCTACAGATGAACTACTGTTAAAAGTTTCTGCACACAGTAAAGTATTAAACTTGATGCACTCATTGCACTGTAACAAATTTTTAAATAGGCTTCGAATCCCACACGTCCAGCTGCACAAATACTTCACTTATGATGAACTTGTACAAGCCTTTAGAATTTACTCTGCTCATTAACGAAGAAGAAGAGCAGTCCCTTAAGCTAGCCTGAGAGGCAGCCATGGGCAGTGGCTAAACTGTTTGCACAGAGGTGGCAGATCTCCAAAATGTTTGCAAAGCTAAAGCCTAAGCCTATCTGACGAAAGTCACGAAACTATAAAAGATCCTCGCTTTTCGCTATTTGAAAACACATAAAATGTATGAAACAAGAATCATTTGGTCGATTATTGTGACAAAAACACATTCAGGTGACTGGTCTACTCTTTTAGATAGTGGATTTCATAGTTTATGTGGCGGATCTCAAATTCGAGATCCAGTTGAACTTAACCACTGGCTATGGGTATGAAGTGTTGGTGACTTCATTTGCTTAGCCTTAGCATACGAGGGTGGATGGCCAGTCCTCTCCCTCACCATCTCATCTTCCCATCAACAGTGTATGGTGATGTACTCATTAAAGCTGAGTTGGCTAGGGGGTGCAGGTGGAGCAGAAATCTAGAGCCAAATTTTTGCCCTGGCGGGGATTTGAACCCTAGACATCTCAATTGACAGTCTAGCATGCTAACTTATACTCTATCGCGCACCTCCAATAATTAAGAAATATGTAAATAAATAAATCTGCATTCGAATTCATTCATTCAGCCAGCCAGTTGGTCAGTCAACATATTTATGCAACTTACTGATCACTCCAGGCGCCCTTCCATTCGTACTGATTGCCCCAGGGGTTTCTAACCCTCACCAGACCCAATTTCCGGTTCCCCTCCAGAGTCAACTAAAAAACAAACAGCAGTTCTGCAATAGACAAAGAAACCTTTACAATTTTTAAGTAATCTAGGGTAACAGACAGTAAACAAACAGAAAGACATTAGACACAGACATTTACAATGGCAGACAGAAAGAAAGAGGGGTGGGGAGACGGTTGAATGGTAACAAGCTGGATGAAGACCGGAACATCCAGAAGGATGCGGGTTTTATACCAGCTAGCCCAATAAGGTTGACTCATCCTTCCACTCCCTATGGACAACTCTAATATTAGCATTATAGGACAGATGGGCGCCTTGCAGACTGTTGTACTAGTGGGGCGCAGTGGTGTAGGGGTATGTTCGGTGCCTTGCAGCCGGAGGGTTGCGGGTTCAAATCCACCTGAAGCCGCCGCGTAGGGACCCTGGGCAAGTCCTTCACTCGCAATTGCTCATGCGCTTCGGCGTGAAACTCTGATTCAGTGTCCGCGCTGTAGTCGGGAGCGCCTCTGAGTAGAAATCTCGAAGGGGCGCTATAATAAGTGCTCATACATGCATGCATACATACATACATACAGTTAAATTTGACTCCTGTTAAACTTGTGATCATCTGCTACCACTATATCATGTAATCTTACTGCATACTTGTCAGTGTGAATTAATAAACGAATATTGTTATTGTTATTAATTATTATTAATATGAAGACGTTTACATTGACAAACAGAAAGACAGACAGACAAACATATATGGACGCATGCACACAAGCACATTGACAAGCAGACAAAGCAAAAGCAGACAGGGCATAGAGACAAGAGATTATAAGCACCAACCATTTTGACGCTGGTAATAGAATAGGCATGTCCAACAATCAGTCCATTTTCTAGTTTATCTTCTATATTCCCAGAGTCTGGCTACAAAATCAGAAAATAATTACACTTAAATAAAAAGAAATGCAGTCAAATATATTCCATGATAAAAGACATCAACAGTGAAAAGAACAAGGACTGAATAGAAGCTACAAAACAGAATGCCAAATGAATCAGACGGAAAGAGATTAGATATGAAAAGAGATTAGATCACAAGAGATTAGATTACAAGAGATTTGATCATGAGAGATTAGATCATGAGAGATTAGATAACCGAAGAGATCATATCACATGATTATATAACGAGAGATTAGACAACAAGAGATTGAATCACAAGATTAGACCACAAGAGAATAAATAGATTAGATCACACGACATTGGATCAGAAGTGATTATACCACATGAGATTAGATCACATGAGATCAGATCATAGAGATCATGCAATTAGTTTTCGATCACGGCTCACTTCAATCGAGCAGCTCATGAGCGAGTGTCGTTCGTAGGCCTTGAGCAGAATCTGGAGCATATCATCCGGAAGTTCTTCGCGGAAGTTGAACCTTTCGACGATTCCACCAGTGAAGTCTGTCATAGCCTCCGAAGCCAGACCTCCAGTCAAAGCCTCATAGGAACCACACAGTCTACAACAGCATGTAATGTAAGCAAGTAATGTAAGCATGTAATGTAACAATATAATGTAACCACATAGTGTAATCACTCAATGTAATCACAAAATGTAATCATGTAATGTAATCACATAATCACTACCCCATTCAACCCTACCCAACTCCAACTTACTCTACCTTACACTACACTACACTACACTACCATACACTACCCTACCATATCTTACCCTGCCCTACCATACCCCTCCCAACCCTACCCTACTCTAATCTACCCTATTTTACCCTACCCCACCAACCCTACCCTACCATACTCTAACCTACCCTACCATATCTAACTCTACCCACTGGGCCCTACCCTATCCTATCTTACCCTACCCCATCAAACTCTACCCTATTCTATCCTATCTTGCCCTACCTACTCAACCCTACCCTACCCTGATATACCCTTCCTATCAGCCCTATATATTTTCCCAGACCCTGGTCATTCCATCCTCTCTGCCAGCGCTCGTGAATAAGCTGGTGCCCTGCGCTTGGCTTTCGAGTGGCGCTTTAGAAGTTTGGAGATTACGATTACGATTACTTGGCGTAGGCCTTTTCGAGCAGAGCCGACCAGAATTCGTTGTTCTGCTGTGAATGCATGAAGACGAGTTTCCCATTGACGGTTGGAAGGCGATCATCAATGCAGACATCCAACCAAGATCCATAGCGCCATAGGCAACAGTGAAATATACCTACACACAACAACAAACAAACAACAAACAGATAAACAAACTTAGAAATTTATAGTGAGAGAGCGAGCAAGTGAGCGAGTTAGTGAGTGAATGAATGAGCGAGATAACAAGCCCGAGAGTGGGCGAGCAAGTCAGTGATAGAGCAGTGAGTGAGCAATTAAGCAAGCGAGTAAGCAACAGAGTGAGCAAAGAAATTAGTGAGAAAGTAAGTGAGTTAATGAGTAGGAAAGTTAGTGAGCGAGTTACTGAGTCAGTAAGCAAGTAGGGTAGCAAGCAAGTTGATGGGTGAGTGAGTGAGTAAGTGAATTAGTGAATAAATTAATGAATGAACAAATGAACAGTGAATAAAATAATCAACAAACGAATGCAGGAATGAACACATTAACATGAATAACTTAATCAGTTGACTGACTGATCAGCCAATCACTCAATCAACCAGTCAATCACTCAATCATCAACCAACCAGCCAAGCACTTAATCGTGAATCAATCAGTCATTGGCACCAGTTGGCAATAGAACACAGACCAGCGTAGTCTTGGTCGAATGATTGGTCAGATGGTACAACGCGGTGCAGAAGCTTCTCATCTGAAGTGAGTGAAGCCACAGCGGCCAACAGCCAACAGTCACCTGGAAGCAAAGACAAGGACCAATGGAAAACATAATCATCCAGGTATTTAGTCCAGGTATTTAGTCCTGGTATAATTAAGTATTTCCTTTATTACAACAATTGCTAACCGCATTTTGGTTTACAGGTGAATCGTATTTATGTATAACCATGGGCGGAGTTTGGTTTTAGTTCATGGGGGGGCTAAAGCATACCTTTACCTCCCCTACCCCCACCGCAAAGCGGCCCCCCTTTAAAACGGAGGGGGTTTGGGACGATTTGAGCCTCTCAGTCGGGGTCTTGGGTGAAACCCCAGCCGCCAAATGTATTTTGAGAACACTTGGTACTAATTTCGGCCTTCTGGTGAGAAGGCGGATTTTACTGCTTAAAAATACAACATGGTCTTACATCGAAGACTTCAACTAGTCGACTACGGCTAATGCAGCTGTAACCGTCGAGTTCCACTGTTTGGCAATGTTTGCATACATGAGAACCAGGTCTTCGAGGACTAAAGCAGCCGTCAGATCACATTCAATGTTCAGAAGAGCCACGCATCGAAGAAAAAGGATGTGGGTTCATGGGGGGGGGGGGGTAGCTCCCCTAGTCCCTGATAAACTCCGCCCATGTGTATTAGGTATTTCATCCAGGTATTTCGTCCATGGTTTTTTCCCAGGTGTTTCACCAAGCCACTATTATTATTATTACTATTATTATACTTTATTAATGCCAGCATTAATCAATGGCATTGAGCAATTGTGAGTGTAGTAGTGTAGTACAGTAGACTTTTGAGTGCCTGAAGTCCCTACACAGTAACCATCATCGAGGATGAGGCTCGAACCTGTACTCTGGCGAGCGCTCTGACAAATCGGTTACCGTGTATTTCGTCTAGGTGTTCCATCAAGGTATATTACACAGGTCGTTAATTCAGCAGTGGCGGCGCCAGGGGGCTAGGGGGGGGCTTAGCCCCCCAAAAAAGTGGGAAATCACTGCAAATCACAGCGAGGAGGGACAAAAGGGAAGGTTTTTTGAGCTTAGCCCCCCCCCCAAACCTGAAATCCTGGCACCGCCACTGTAATTCAGGTATATCACCAGTTGTTTCTTCAACGCATTTCACCCCCCACGAAGAACCATCATCAACTTCCTTCTCTCTCCCTTTTCTCTATCCTTCCTTCCTACCAACTGTCCCTCCATTTTGCCCATCCACCCGTGACTGTCTAGTGTCTACCTACCCGCCCACCTCTGTTACCCTATACACAGGTACTTACCCAGCAAACCCTGTACGACGTCAAATCTGCTGGCACCACCAACAAACAGCTGAGGTGAGTCACACAGTTCCTGATTCAACACATAACACAGAAATAAATGAACAAAATAATTCAGCGACATAGTTACATTCTACCATAGTTGTAAAAAACGTTTTTTTCGTTTTTTATTATTTTCCAAAAAACGTCGTTTTTTCGTTTTTATTTCTCGTCTCGTTTTTTTCCGTTTTTTATTTTATATGTAACTTTATTTAGTAATTCACTGTCTGTTACTATTTGTTTAATTTTATTTTTTGTCTGATATCCCTTACATTTTTGTCTCCGTCCTATCAAGGATTCATCTAATTTACGTCACTCTTTAGTGTCATCAGTTGAGAAATAAAAAGCACAGTTCAGGAAATAAAATTTATAAAGTGATTGAATTTCTAAGTTATCCAAAATGCGAAATGTTGTCTTTGTACTCAGTAATCTCTTATTGACTCATAAACTGACGGATATTACTCATATTAAGTTCTTATATAAGTCAGAATTGTAAGTAGATCTACAATTTTTAATTAAGTATTATACTATACTTACAAAGTTTAGTTTTTAATTGCTTATGTCAGCATGAACTTATGTGGACTTATGTATGCAATTTAAATTTGAAAAGATTTCAATATTTTTAATTTCTCAATTTGTTTTTAAACCAAACTTATGAAAAAGTAAATAATTGTTGTAGATTACTGTTATTTGGTGTTTACTAATAAAATTTTGTTATTTGCTGATTAAAAGTAAATTGTGTAAACAAGGTTTTTAATTTTAAAACGCAGTAAAAGATGTAGGAAAGTCAAATTATTTTCTTTTCCGTTTTTTTCTCGTTTTTTTCCGTTTTTTATTTATTTCAATAAAACGACGTTTTTTTCGTTTTTTATTTTGATTTTACCGTTTTTAACAACTATGCATTCTACTAACTCTTACAAAACTGTAATTATAACCGTAATCGTTAGCTCTAAACTTCTACAGCACCACTCGAAAGACAAATGAAGGGCACCAGTTTATTCATGAGCACTGCATCAGGTCCAAAGGGTATTCAAAAGGTTCGAGTCAGGTTGAGCTAAATACATGTTTGCAGCCTTCCAAACTGACTAGAATCCGTTGGTTGGTTCCACATGTGACTATTTCAGCTTATTGTGCATTCTTTTGCTAATTGCTATAATATATTTGTTCATAATGACATTTAACATCACTTTGGCTAATGCAGAGAGTGCCTCTGAGTAGATATCTTGAAGGGGCGCTGTATAAATGTTCATTTACATTACATTTACACATTAGAAAATGCATTTAACCTTACCATGTTCTCCGAAATTTACCCCCCCCCCACCACCACGCAATGGTGGACATAACCTCAGAGCAAGGAAGCATGACTTTCCGATATATACACACGTACATACATACACACAGATACATATGAACATACAGAAATATATCTGCATTAAATGCATAAAAACATACATACTCTTTTCTTGGAAAGCTAAAGTTCAGTAAAATGTGTTGTAAATGTATGCATTAGTAATAGTAAAGTATCTATAACGCTAACTCCTATTCAAAGTTTATTTTCAGCTGGACTCAATATTACATATACTACTTATTATCCCTAGGTGGCCCTGTCTAGCGCGACATTTTGCTCCTTATGGATCTCCTGAGTAACCTTAAATTTCTCTGTGCCAATGTACTAGAACAGTTCTTACTCGTTTGGTTACCAAATAAATAAATAAATAGATAAATAAACAAAATAAATAAAAAATACATACATACATGCATACATACATACATAGATACATAGATACATACATACACACATATGAATAGATACATTAAGACATAGTGAAACGTTCTAACAGAAAGAATTCAGTGTAACTCACTGCAGGTCGTTTCCAGACAATCTTTTCTGTCGTCGGAGGGTTTTTGAAATAAAGGGATCCTTCATTTGCTGGAAAATCCGGATCCTCCCAAAGTTTCCCTTCTGTGAGACAAGCCTTCCGGATTTCCGTGTATCCAAGCTTTGAATCCACAAGCCCACTGATCACCCTGACCGTCATTCGCTTTTCCAGGTCTTTCTCCGGTTTTCCCCAACCCTTGAAGAATTTCCTTGCTGAAGAAAATATCGACTGTTGCTCCTGTTGCTGAACTCTGGCTACAGGTGGCGCCACCAACGATTTTTGACTTGGCAGCTTGCCAGACGGTTGCTTAGCAACAACTGCGTTTCTTGTATTGTGGATCATCGGCTGCTTGAACGACTTCACATGTAACAGAGAAAATGTCACATGTTAAAGTTACAGTGTAACAAAGAGCTGTAATGTAACTTAAATATTTTATGAAGTACACAGTAAAGAATTTATCATCACACATTTGTTAAATAGTAATCTATAATATAATAGAAGAGAAATGTGATGAAGTCCTGAAGTAAACTTTTTTGTTACGCTATACACTCATTTCCTTTTGGTAGGTGGCGCTGCTATCCTATGCCCAATAAAAGTCGTAATAAACTGGACTAATTTCATTTCAGTAGGCGGCGTTGCTATCACACTACATGTTAAAAACATGGCTGCCCATGGATGTTGACTCATTTAATTTCAACAGCTGGAACTGCTATAGCACTATACATGTTTAAAGAAGTTGGGGTGCGCAAGTCTATAGTTGTGCTGTCCAACATGCAGCCTGCGGGATAATTTTCAAATTCTTCTCAAATGATAGGATGGGCAAACATCTAGTAATAATAACAATAACAATAATAATAAAAATAACAATAACAATAACAGTAATACAATACTGTGTGGATCCAACAAACTGCAAGAGATGGTCACCTGTGAGGAAGAAGATGCTTGTGAATGGTTGGCACGATGACCTTTGCCAGATGGCAGCACTGTGCTAAGTGTTTCCATGACATCATCAGGGCTAACTCCCCAAAGGTTGATCTGAGTCCCAGAATCATTTATGAAGCGCAGACTACCATCTCTTGACTGGCGAGATTTAGCCAGAGATTTCCCTACGGTTCCTTTGTCACTGAAGTCACTGTCTCTGTCACTGAATTCTTCACTCGTTCTTGTTCCGACCTTCCTGACAGGAAGTGCGGCGTTATTCTCGTTTTTCTTTGTTTCATGAGTTTCTTTGTCTTCATTTTTCTTTTCTTTATCTTTCTTGTCCGTCTTCTTCTTGTCTTCATTTTCTCCTTTCTCGACTTTATCTTCTTTTCCCTTATTTTTCTTTTCTTTCTCTTCTTTTTCTCCTTTCTTCTTTACATCTTTAACTTTCTCTTCTTTTTCTCCTTTCTTCTTGTCATCTTTTACTTTATCTTCTTTTTCTCCTTTCTTCTTTTCGTCACTTCCCTTCTCTTCTTTCTTCTTTTCATCTTTTCCTTTCTCTTCTTTTTCTCCTTTCTTTTCTTTTTCTCCTTTCTTCTTTTCGTCATTTCCCTTCTCTCCTTTCTTCTTTTCCTCCTTTTCTTTCTCTCCTTTCTTCTTTCCTTCTTCAAACTTGGCTCCAGATTCTCTTTCCTTCTTATCCTTTTCCAACTGCTTCCTTTCTTTCTGAATAATCTCATCGTCCTTCTTTGCATGAGCATCCTTCTTCACTCTTGCATCTTCTGAATCTCCTGATGAATTCGAAGAAGTGGATGAAGAAGAGGATGATGACGACGATGAGCCAGAGGATGAGGATGAGGATGCGGAGGAAGACGAAGAGGATGGAGACTCAGCCTCCTCAACCTGTTTTCCCTTCTTCAACTTCTCCTCCTTCCTCAACACTTCCCCATTCTTATGATATTCACCCCTGGCCTGACCTCTGACTCTAGGGTCATGAACCCTATGGCCATGGCCTGCAACCCATTCTGTCTCAGCAGCCCAGGCATGCTTTGGAAGAGCGCCATCACTCCTGGCACTCCTAGGATCATGCAATCCTCGATTCCAGCTGGTTCTTTCCTCTGTCACCAGCGGACCATGCCATCCAGATGAACGGGAAGTTCGTGCAGATTGAACCATCGGCTTGGTGGATCGGTAGCCAAGCTGAAATTCATCTCTTCCACCGTGACGGTAGATGGCTCCAGAAGACGGACCGTAGGCTTCGTCCATCTGGAACCGTACCCTCGGGGTTGGTGTACTCGATGGGCTGTAACCCATCAACCCTAAAAACAGCAAAAAGAATTAAGCATGCAAGTAAATACATGTGTCTTTTATGAGCAAAACATTGGCAACAAAGAAACTCATACTTTCTGTGCGCTGAAAATTGCTTAACACTTTAACAACGAAAGAGTAATAAAAGTGACTGAAAAACCAATACAGTTGGCCGTTAAAGTGTTAAATTGGTAAGTGTCTGAAACAGCCCTTTAAGTCATCTATGTCAATTAAAATAAATATCAAGGTATTGGCTGAAATCTGTTGCTGGAGATGTGAAAAAAGGATGGTGTCATAAACTGGAAAAGAAAAATAAAGTTGAACTTGTGAACTTCAGTGACGACGCATCTTTTTAACTGTTATATTGATCCTACGCTTAATTACAGCAATAATATTTGTGACAGGTATGTGTTTTTGATTTATGGCAATTTAAGTTGTGCAGCAGATGTTAAGGTATTGCTGTTTTATTAGTAATTTGAACTAATTCCCATGCATTCCTTAAAACAAAACCTGTCTATGTTTTTCTATGTTTTTTGAGGGATGGTCTAGGTTTTCAAAATATTTAGAGAGGCAACAGTGTCTACGTGAAAGTATCTGTACTGCAGATGAGAGAGATTGTTTTGTCCGAACACATACCTGACCGTGGAGTATCCAACAAGATCTGGAAATAAAGTAAATTAGACTGGTTTACACTGCGTTCTAAATCACCTTACGCATAAATGAAAAACAAGCACATGCAGGATAAGGCAAGGTAATATAAGGTAAGGGAAGGTAAGCAAAGGTAAGGTAAGTGAAAGTAAGGTAAGTGAAGCAAAGGTAAGGTAAGTGAAAGTGAAAGTAAGGTAAGGTAAGCAAAGGTAAGGTAAGTGAAGGCAAAGTAAGGTAAGGCAAGCAGCTAGGGGAAGGTAAGGTATGGTAAGATACGGTAAAAAGGCAAGCAAAGGTAAGGTACGGCAAGGTAATACAGTAACCTTAAAAGTATAAAGTACATCCCGTGTGGTCAACCATTAGACATTCTATGCAACCCATTCGTAATATCTAGATTCATCCATACCCTGCTTCGGGAAGGACTGTAATCCGGTTGATGACTCTTCCGGAAGTAGTTGCTCACTTCCGTCTCCAGATCGGAACAATCGTCCGCCAGACGACGACTTCCCTCAAAATCTCCAAAGTAGGAATCGACCAACGGATCGGCAGAGGAACTCAGTGGCATCCTTTAATGTCAAGCAGTACATGCTATGGCTGCTGATGCTGACACCAATGATGCTGATACTTAAGATGGTGGCAAGAGTGAGGGTGATGTTGCTGCTGCTAATGATGATGATGACTGTATTTATGGAGGTGGTGATGAAGAAGATGATGATCACATACATATATACGTATATATATTAACACAAACACATGCACATACATCATCATTCCTACGTAGCTGTGCCGGAACAGACTTGTGAGTTACTTAAAGGGCTCTACACAAGTGCTCTGACAAGTGCTCAGAATACCTACATACATACCCACACAGATACATACATGCACAAACCCAACACACACCCATACACATTACAAACACATACATACATACCCACATGCACAGATACATACATACCACACACATACATACACATGCACACACACACACACACACACACACGCACACACGCACACACACACACACACAGACAGACAGATATACCTCTGGTGCATTTTCTGACCAGCGTCAAACTCATCAAGCTGTGGAGTCATATCAGTATAAACATCGGACACTGTGCTGCTCCAGTCTGCCTCCGAATCAGTCCGTTGACGTCGCAACTGCGAATAATCTTGGTAGAGCAAGGAATTATCTCTCGTGCCCACTCTGTTCATTTTCAGAGCAGAAGGTTCCGATGGAAAGTCGAAGAAGTCGTCTGAAGTTGTATTTGATGTCATTGAAGAGACTTCGCTCGGAGTCTCATTCATCTCATCAGTGGCCTCGACTACTTCGAAGACGCGCTTTGACTCTTGGCTTGGTCGGTGATTTGCTCTACAAGTTTTGAAGAATAGAATTTACAGATTTTTAATCTAAGAAAATTGTAATTGTTTACTTAGAAGTTCTTCAGCACCTGACACAGGAAAGTCTCAGAAGCCAGACTACTTTATAAACATAATTAATCATAATATCCGGTTTCTATAGCAACATACAATACAGTACAACTGCATATGACAATGCAACAGCATTTGATAATGCAACTGCATTTGATAATGTAACTGCATTTGATAATGCAACTGCATTTGATAATGTAACTGCATTTGATAATGTAACTGCATTTGATAATGTAACTGCATTTGATAATGCAACAGCATTTGATAATGCAACTGCATTTGATAATGTAACTGCATTTGATAATGTAACTGCATTTGATAATGCAACAGCATTTGATAATGCAACTGCATTTGATAATGCAACTGCATTTGATAATGCAACTGCATTTGATAATGTAACTGCATTTGATAATGTAACTGCATTTGATAATGCAACAGCATTTGATAATGCAACTGCATTTGATAATGCAACTGCATTTGATAATGCAACTGCATTTGATAATGTAACTGCATTTGATAATGTAACTGCATTTGATAATGCAACAGCATTTGATAATGTAACTGCATTTGATAATGTAACTGCATTTGATAATGTAACTGCATTTGATAATGTAACTGCATTTGATAATGTAACTGCATTTGATAATGTAACTGCATTTGATAATGTAACTGCATTTGATAATGTAACTGCATTTGATAATGTAACTGCATTTGATAATGTAACTGCATTTGATAATGTAACTGCGTTTTGATAATGCAACTGCATTTGATAATGTAACTGCATTTGATAATGCAACTGCATTTGATAATGTAACTGCATTTGATAATGTAACTGCATTTGATAATGTAACTGCATTTGATAATGTAACTGCATTTGATAATGTAACTGCATTTGATAATGTAACTGCATTTGATAATGTAACTGCATTTGATAATGTAACTGCATTTGATAATGTAACTGCATTTGATAATGTAACTGCATTTGATAATGTAACTGCATTTGATAATGTAACTGCATTTGATAATGTAACTGCATTTGATAATGTAACTGCATTTGATAATGTAACTGCATTTGATAATGTAACTGCATTTGATAATGTAACTGCATTTGATAATGCAACTGCATTTGATAATGTAACTGCATTTGATAATGTAACTGCATTTGATAATGTAACTGCATTTGATAATGTAACTGCATTTGATAATGTAACTGCATTTGATAATGTAACTGCATTTGATAATGTAACTGCATTTGATAATGTAACTGCATTTGATAATGTAACTGCATTTGATAATGTAACTGCATTTGATAATGTAACTGCATTTGATAATGTAACTGCATTTGATAATGTAACTGCATTTGATAATGTAACTGCATTTGATAATGTAACTGCATTTGATAATGTAACTGCATTTGATAATGTAACTGCATTTGATAATGTAACTGCATTTGATAATGTAACTGCATTTGATAATGTAACTGCGTTTTGATAATGCAACTGCATTTGATAATGTAACTGCATTTGATAATGTAACTGCATTTGATAATGTAACTGCATTTGATAATGTAACTGCATTTGATAATGTAACTGCATTTGATAATGTAACTGCATTTGATAATGTAACTGCATTTGATAATGTAACTGCATTTGATAATGTAACTGCATTTGATAATGTAACTGCATTTGATAATGTAACTGCATTTGATAATGTAACTGCATTTGATAATGCAACTGCATTTGATAATGTAACTGCATTTGATAATGTAACTGCATTTGATAATGTAACTGCATTTGATAATGTAACTGCATTTGATAATGTAACTGCATTTGATAATGTAACTGCATTTGATAATGTAACTGCATTTGATAATGTAACTGCATTTGATAATGTAACTGCATTTGATAATGTAACTGCATTTGATAATGTAACTGCATTTGATAATGTAACTGCATTTGATAATGTAACTGCATTTGATAATGTAACTGCGTTTTGATAATGCAACTGCATTTGATAATGTAACTGCATTTGATAATGTAACTGCATTTGATAATGTAACTGCATTTGATAATGTAACTGCATTTGATAATGTAACTGCATTTGATAATGTAACTGCATTTGACAATGCACAGCATTTGATAATGTAACTGCATTTGATAATGTAACTGCATTTGATAATGTAACTGCATTTGATAACGTTACTGTGTTTGATAATGTAACTGCATTTGATAATGTAACTGCATTTGATAATGTAACTGCATTTGATAATGTAACTGCATTTGATAATGTAACTGCATTTGATAATGTAACTGCATTTGATAATGTAACTGCATTTGATAATGTAACTGCATTTGATAATGTAACTGCATTTGATAACGTTACTGTGTTTGATTATGTAACTGCATTTGATAATGTAACTGCATTTGATAACGTTACTGTGTTTGATAATGTAACTGCATTTGATAATGTAACTGCATTTGATAATGTAACTGCATTTGATAACGTTACTGTGTTTGATAATGCAACTGCATTTGATAATGTAACTGCATTTGATAACGTTACTGTGTTTGATAATGCAACTGCAATTAGTAATGTAACAGCACTTGACAATACAACTGCATTTGATAATGCAACAGCATTAGACAATACAACTACGTTTGACAATACAACTACGTTTGACAATACAACTACATCTGACAATACCACTGTATTACACAATAGAACTGCACTTGACAATACAACCATTTGATATTACCCTCCTTCCAAAGTTCAGAAGCGCACACACGACCATACAATAGATCACCTAAGCAACTGTGCACGAAGGACTTGCTCAAGGTCCTTACACAGTGACCAAGTGAGAACAGGCTTGACTCTTTGCAGTACAGGTTGAGCGCTCCAATTGGCTACAGCGCCCAAATGCCCAGGCATGGGAACCAACGTATTCACAGGTGCCCAGTCAAAAACAAGATCTGTGATGCAGATAAGGTCCGGTAAAACAGTGACGTAGGGAGGGAATCAAGTTGTTCTGATAGGGTAGGCATATGAACAAACAATTGAAGAGGCAGACAGCCTCCCTTTACAGCTGCGCCTACACTCTGAGACAATATCCGAATCCTTCCTCACCAAACTTAAAACTTTTCTTTTTGGGCACATCGGAGTTGGGAGTGCCTCTGAGTAGTTTCCTTGAAGGGGCGCTATATAAATTTCCAAATGAATTAATTAATTAATTGGACAAACCTGCATAGAGCCACAGCTCTAACCATTCTTTTTCCGCTTCTTAGTTTAAAGGGTCCCTTGTACTTGAATGTCCTTTCAACCCCATCTATGACTCGATTGTTAGGATCGGGGGTCAAACTGTCTGTGGTAAAATAGAGCACACAGCCTGGGGTGACTGCAAAAAACAACACAAACGCAATTTACTCTCATTTATTTAAAAACAGCCAGTGAAAGTAAAACGCTAGAGGTACTCATTGGCACAGTGAATCCTTTTGCTGCTAAAGTGTCCGGCTTGATCCCGGGCCTCAGTAACCACGAACTACCCTCATTGCTCGTTACATTTTCTACTTTTCTTTCCATCTTATATGTTCTTAATCTTACTGGTTGGTCAACTTAGAGTCGTTGAAATTATGCTGCCAGGTGCAGAGAATTTAAGCAATATCGAGCTGGGTTAATACTTAGTTAGTGAGCGTCTGTAATCCACGGAAAACCATTCACTCATTCATTCAAAATTTTAGATCCAATTTCATTAACTCATGCCAACTTATATTCACTCAGACCTCCATTCTTTAGTTGGAAGGTTATATGGGTGTCCTGTATGGTATGGACTCGTTGATGCCTCTGAGTACTAAACTATCCTTCGAGCTCCGGATCACATCTGAGAACCTTTTACAGAGAATCAAATGCAAACCTGTGTCCAATTTAACATATGTATTCGTTGTAATGACGTGTCTTCCTCCATTTCTTATATCTTTCCTTGAACTGTTGTTTCTGAAGACCAAAGTTGTTATGGAAGGAGCCGCGATATGTCCAACTGCGTGCGGCATGATTTCTCCAGTTTACGGCTTAATTTCGACTTTGATTATTCAAAGTGTACGTTGAAAGACTACGCTTAAACTGTATAACGAAATTTTACATTACAATGGTACGTGTAAACGCTTTAATTTCGACTGTAATTATATATTTACAATTTGCTATAGAAAAATGTTTACATGTTGCTAACGGGCACGACAGGAAGTAGTCTGCTTCATTGCTTCTCGAAAATTCATATAGCGCTGTAATAACACAAATAAGTGAAGTGGGGGAAGCTCTATCTCAATCATTTCTTTTATTTAAATCCTCTAAATCATCTATGAAATAAAAAATTATACGACAAAAAACTATTAGATACATATTTATGCAACATTTCAATTTAGAAGTGTTTGTGTTGTGATCTTCGTCTTGACTTGACTGACACACCCTAGATGGCGCCCCTATAGGCCTAGCAGCTCGCAATCAGCGTATATCTAATAAACGTATAATTATTATATCCAGTGTACGCTAATTATATTGACGTTTACGACTTGTTTTCGTGCTCTATTCAATTGTCTGTCTCTTCGTAAAGTTAGTATATTATAGTGTGCGTGTGATTGTCTTTTTTGTGTGTCTGGCTGTCTTTCTATCTGTTATCTTTCTGCATCGGTCACTAACTTTGCATTGAACAGGTAGGTCTACATGTCACTATCACAGGCTTCACGGAGCACACGCTTTTTTTATTTTTTCACGTATCTGATGCTTGCCCGCCAACGTGCCATCTTGCAACACCGTGCAACCATAATCAAAAGTCACCAGACCAGTCTAGCTGTTGGCCATTAAGCCTTCCATGCTTTACTGCCAGACAAAATGCCTAACGCATAGGCCTACAAACAGTTCTGGGTTCTCGGTCGCTACCTAAGGGTTTGTTTTCTGAAGACACTAGTTTAAATTTTAGTATATAGGCCCTAGGCCTAGTATTATAGGGCCCATGTAAACTTACGAAGCCGCTGTCTAATCACACGAAAAGAAGAAACTTCTCCTATAGTTGCAAAGTCACGGACTACAACATTTTAAAGAGCTATATCTTTATTGCTTCGAAAGAAACAAAACAAATAATCGCAAAATGAGTCGAGCACGAGTACAGTCAAACCTCGAAAATGTCAATACCATCAACACATTCTAAAAACTGCCAATCCACATAGGCAGTTTGCTGTGATCCATTTCCATATATGACTATAAGCCCAAAGGGTGCAATTCGTATGGGAGACAGATTGTGGAGCTGCTCTCCAGGCCATTGGCTTAGACCAATCAGTCAAGATGCATTTTCTGAATACAGTCGCTGTGCCCACAGGTTCTGATTTTGTTCCATTAAAGACAACTCTTCCCCAAACAAATACGCTATTGCCATACGCTTTTCCTCATTTCCAGCTTAGCAACGACACTTTTTCTACGTACAATGCGCGTCTTGGCAACATATCTACTCCCACTGAAGACATTTCTCGCATACTTTGCGTCTAGTTTATGGGAACTATATTGTGACGGTGGTAATATAATAATATATCTTCGTTTATTATTTCAAACTGCCACACTGCAGTATGATAACAATTCATAGAATGAACGGATGATCACAAGTTATTACAGGAGTCGAAATGATCATACGTTATTACAGGAGTCTAAATTAACTGTTTTGGCAGCCATGCAAGGCGCCCAGCATGTCCCACTGCTCATTTTACCAACGCTATCTGACGAATGAAAGGCTGTGTGGACCTTTGGAAGGGTAGCGTGAAGTGATCCCACGTCCGTGCTGATCTTCTGCTCTTCGTGCCAGAGTGTTACCATTACTCTAAACCCCCGACCCTAGTATGATCACCAGCACTTTAAAAAGTGGTGGCGACAGTCACCACGACCTTTTGGTCCTGCGCTGAAACATTGTTCATGAAATGACAGAATGACACTAAACGGAGGGCGTAGGACAGTTACGACTACTTTGTGGGGTAAACTTATGTCCTTGGTCTTGTCGAGTTAAAAACGGTAAAAAAACATGCACCAAACGTCGTACCATCTCATAACATTGTAATATCACGCGTTATGATAAGAAAAACTGTTTAAAGCTCGGGGCATAAATTGCTAAACACCAGTAATAACTTTTCCAATACATGCACAAGTTAAATCCATACAGTGGTGATTAACCCCACATAAATAGGCTACGCTCATTTTCACAGTTGCTTCGCTATGTTGGCACCCTGCATCTCCGACCATTGAAAAAGAACCGAGCACACACACACACACACACACACACACACACACACACACACACACACACACACACACACACACACACACACACACACACACACACACACACACACACACACACACACACACACACACACACAGAAAATGAGTTTTAAAAACGGTGGTAACAATGTGCAAAAAACTGGCGGGGTAGTGAAAGCTGTGCCAGACTCCTGCAACTCTCCCTAACCATCACTGTACGTACAACTTCAAATATTATCTGCACAATCTACCCACAGATTCCAAAATAAAACGAATTAGCATGAGTTTGTCGGTTTTTTGGCCCACCCTTTATGCATGAAATATTACATGTCAGAATCATGCATATCGGATATACTACTTATAGAACAGTCAATTAGCATATTATACATAATCTGTACAGCAACAGGCACACATACACATGCACATACACATACACATGCACATGTATCCTTCTGTGTATTTATTTATTGCTTTTAAAGATTAATAATTAACCGTAAAAATGTACAACAGAAACACCGATAACTGCAACAGGCTGTAACAAAAAGTAAAGTTTCTGGTTAACATTGTTCACCTTTAATTCACGTACGCTAACCATTTTGGTTTACTAAGCGCCTGTGAATAAGCTGGTTCCCGCAACTTGGCTCTTGGGGCGCTGTACAAAGCTCAAGATTACAATATGCATCGTATTTTGATAGACAATTCTGTGACAATTGATAATAAAAAAAGCTTAGTGCTATTTGGCAGGTATTTACTCCAGTGCATGGCAAATGTTTATGATAAACAATTACGGGTGGTAGTATGTGATAAGCAACAGATAAATATGTAATGTGCGAAAATTCGTGAAACTGTGATATACAACATTGACAAGAAAACTATCAGTAGTGACCATATATTTTATATATATAATATCTATATATAAATATGTATATATATATATTTGTATATATGTATATATACATACATATATGTTTGGCAACAGTTACATAATTCTGGAACATGACAATGTACATGTCTATTTATGTTACTATAAATGACAAGACTCACAATGGTGCTAAACAGCTGCACTTGCAAAATGTCTGATATTCTTAGAGAATCTTTGAACCAGCAATTAAGGAAAAATTTAAATGGTTACCAATATTAACCAGACTTGTTTTACAGGCAGAATTATACATCAATACCAGATATATGGGGAATTACTATTATAATAATAATTATTATTATTACCACCACTATTATTATATTGCATTTATTAATTATTAAACATAGAAAGTCACTACATGTGACTCCAAGGTGTAAAGCAAGAATTGCGTGTGAAGGACTTGCTCAAGGTCCCCACACAGAAAGCATCTCAGATGAGGTTTGAACCAAAGATCTCCGAGCTCTGAGAGTTCAAACGAATCGGCCACAATGCCCTACATAGCATAACACAATCACTTTGACAGCACACACTACTACTGAATGTTTGATCTGGGCTCGCAACAAAACTATCAAATTTTGACAATGTTGTATCCAAGAAAAACTGCAATACTACTTGGTCCATCATTGAACCAGATGGGAATTCCAGAGAAAACAATGACGTATAAACGCCACAGACTGGAATGATTCAGGCAGCACATAAATTACAGAACATCTTAATGAAACATGAAGTGCAAGATTTTTACGTAAGCATCGTAACGTAAATATGCAAAGTAACAAGAGTATTGTAACGTAATGCTACTGGACATTTATATGTACTTTATGTAGCCTGCAAAGATATCACTTTGGAGACATTCAGTTTGCAAATTGTCAAGCACCGTTCCATTCTGTCAAGCACTGTTCCATTTCGTCAAGTACTGTTCCATTCACTGGTTCCAAGCACTGGTTCACTTCAGTAAGCATTTGTCTGCATGTTAAACACTTAAATCACTTCATGTTTCCATCCACTTGTTCCACTCATGAAACATTGTTCCACTCCATGAAGCATCTCTGTCCACACTATTCCTGGTTCCACTTCAAGCATTGTTCAGTTCCTTGCAAGTGAGCATCCACTACATTGTGCCAGCACGGTTCCATCTAAATGCAACTCAAAAAAGTTCCATTCTACTCAAGTCTGGCTCTTCGCAACTGAAACTCGGGAAAATAGACCTCTCAACTCATGGCTATGTACAACGGTTTTCAAAACTCAATATATACATGATTATACATCTTACACGGAGATCACTTGCAACTCCAAAGTATTTAATAAATAAATAATATTAATAATAAATTATAAGAATGAACAATAATGAATAAATAACAGCATTAGGTCCTAGTATTTACCTTCCAAACAATACAAAATGTTAAATAATAATCCTGAATAGTAATGAAATGTAATATTAATAATCACAATAGTAATTACTCTCAGATAGAATAAAATAATAAAACATTAAGTATAATATTATCATATTTGTAACATTAGACTACGTTCTTCTGGAAACCAGATTTTTGGCATCTTTAAACAACGTTTCTGATTTGATGCAATGCTCAAAGGAATAGCCGGTGTCCTGCTCTTTGGTTTTAAGTAGCGCTGGTAGAATTTTCGATTTTACGATTATTTTTTTATTAGAAGCAATTTAATCAGTGAATTAGTCAATGAAAAATTTAAACGAGTAAAATCATCAAATTATTAGGTCAATCAAATAAACATAATATCAGAGAGTTTTACATCGAGTCTGCGTTGAGTCAATCATCCATAAATTATGAAATATATCGCCGACATTTGCATAAATGTCCAGTTTCGAAATTCTCTGTTATTTACCTCATTAACCTGATTTAATTAATTAATTCATTAATATCAGAATTATTTATTCAGCAAAACTTTCATGGTACTAAAATTAAAAACTTATATAAAATAAGTCGTCAATTTTTAAAATAATGTACAAATAAGGCAATATAAAAGTGAGAACACTTATTGTTCCAAAGACAAAAAATACGTTCTGTTAAGAATCGTGAGTTATTAATTAATTAAATAATGTCAATCATTTAATTTCTTGTGAAGAATAAACTGCTGACTTGGAAAGGTAGGTCTAACATTAAATAAAGTTGCATTAAATACATAGTTCAAGGAAGAGCTTAAAATAAAAATAAAAACGCATAATTAATAAATGGTATAAATTAAAGCAGTGTTATATTTGAAGAAACATAGATGCTAAGAGCAAATAAAACAGTAGTTCAAGAAACCATAAATACTTAAATATAGATAAAAACACATTGTTTTATATAAGGAAAAAACAGTTATTTACAGACAAATGGTGCAAATTCATGGAAAATATTTGGCTTAAATTCGACCCGTGGCAAAACCTCAGTCACTGCTACATTAAAAAATGTGACAGCCTGATTGTTTGATCTTAACGCTTGACATTGCTTGTTTGTGCAATTGCTAAATCAGTTAACGAACAATAAGTGTTAGACTGCAATTCTGTAAGTGCAATTTTGTAAATTCATGTGCTATTAATGCAGAAAGATCAAGTAGTAGGCTTGTGAAAAGATGTCGTGCATATCTGTCATTTTATCCATTACATCACGTCAACATCATGTAAACTGTAAAAAAGTAAATCACAGGATACTGTAATCTGGTTACATCAACTTATTACTTTACAACAGTTTATCTAGGGTAACAAAATGAAAATGTAATAGAAGTCTACAAATTAACAATTAAAATGCTAGGTTACCATATGTAAACAAAACATAAATGGCCATTGTAAGCTGCAATCATTTCCGAAAAGAGTAAAAAGTTACAGAAAGTGACAGAGTTAAACGTAGCAATCTCCAGTAAAGTTAACCAGTTTTCTGATGTAATGTAATGCAGTGAATGCAATGCTTTATGGAAAATTATATAGCACTTCAATCAGAAAGGTGCTACGCAGCCATACTAGGTTAACTCAGGTACTGGTACTTTGTGTCACACATAACATAACCTGGTGAAACGTAATTATGGAACGTAATTTCCAACATAGCTGGTAGCGTAACATGAATACGCATCACGTAACGTAACTTCATAACGATTCCGTGCAACAGAAATTATGCGACAGAATCATCCAACAAAAACACAACATAATAAATTATGTTAAAGGAAAACTCGTGGCTTGTTATAACATTAAAAAAACGAATTACGCGGAAAAACGGTTGTAAACTTGTAAATTTTTACAGTGTCGCTCCGAATCACACTTGCAAAATCGTTCACGTACAAAATACGATCAACTCGCAGACAATTGCAGACACCTAATCATCGTGATCAGAGGTTAATGAGTAAGTCTTTGATGTCAAATATCGATTGGACTTGTGCTGTCACCATGACGATGCACTCTGATCAGTGTTGCCATGGAAACGCTATCTGCAGTCTCCTGGCAATGATGATAAACAAACTGCAACAGAAATGAAGAAACAATGAATGTGATGACTGAAAATGCATTAAATCAATTGAGCAATATCAAAGGTTAATGTCAAAGTTTATTGTTAAAGGTTGATGCTAAATTTCAATTTTAAGGATATGTTAAAGTCAATGCTAAAGGTTGATGTTTAAGGTCTGTTAAAGGTTAATGTTAAAGGTCAATTCTAAATGTTGATGTTAAATGTCAATGTTAATTTAAACGTTGATGTTAAAGTCTCTGCTAAAGATTATGCTAAAGTTCAATCTCAAAGGTTGATGTTAGAGTCAATGCTAAAAGGTTGATGTTAAAGTTCAATGTTAAAGGTTGATATTTAAAGTCTGTTAAAGGTTAATGTTAAAGGTCAATGCTAAAGGTTGATGTTAAAGGTCAATGCAAAAGGTTGATTTTAAAGGTCAACATTAAAGGTTAATGTTAAAGGTCCTCTCTTAATTGAGCAACTAAGAAATTAACAATGTTGTTTTGCACCACTTAGGTGCCACATACATTTGGAGAAAAAAATGTGGAAAATATTTTCAAATCAAAATACCTCTTCTTCTACCGTAATTCAGTGTCCACCATTTGCAAAAGCAGCAGGCAACATTGTCCCCTGGAAAAAATGACAAAGCGAGGATCAGATCACGTCCATCAAGGTATGGTAGGTAACAAAATGTGTTATGACCAGGTAAGATAAGGTACAAAAATGTCTGATTGACTAGGAAAAGTAAGGCTAGACAAGAAAATAGGGTAAGAAAATGTTGATATGATCAGCAAAGGTAATAAGAAAAGATATGATATGAACAGTTATGATAAAGTAAGAAAAGATATTTCACGACAAGCTACGGTAAGTACTGACCAAGTGACTGACCAATGTGACCATCCAACCAACTTACCAAAAAGTTGACCAACTGACCATCCAACCAACCGACCAGCCATGTTAACCAACCGACCAACTGACCATCCAACCAACCGACCAACCAACCAACCAACTGACCATCCAACCAACTGACCAACCATGTTGACCAACTGACCATCCAACCAACTGACCAACCATGTTGACCAACTGACCAACCAAACGACCAACCAACCAACTAACTGACCTTTCAACCAACTGACCAACCATGATGACCAACTGACCATCCAACCAACTGACCAACCGACCGACTGACCATCCAACCAACTGACCATCCAGCCAACTGACCAACCGCCTATGAACTGACCCCAACGTGTGCGAACGTGATCGGTTGAGGACTGGCAGCCTGGATGTAGCTGAGTCCGTTGGCGCTGTATATGTCCATGGCTGCGGCGGCGGGGCTGTTGACCGGTGCATATCCCTGTGGTAGGGTAGGAGACAGCCGAGGGGCGTAGGTCGATGCATATCCGTTCATCACAGACAGAGCGCCACCTGCCGTCAAAACTACGCACCCACATAAAAGAACATGTCTTTAAAATCAACTTCTGTAGCACCCGGGCAAAATACAAATTCAATTCCTGTGACTGCATCAGCATAGTCGTCATCATCATAACTGTCATTGTCATGACGACTTCATCATCATCGTCGACGTCATCATCATCATCGTTAACATCATCATCATCCTCAGAGTCATGACTGTCATTGTCATTCACTATCATCATCGTCACAATCAAATGTCGTCATCATTGTTGTTGTCCATGTCGTCATCATAATCATACCTGTCATTGTCATCAGGAGCGTAGTCAGACTTAAATTCAAGAGGAGGCAACTTCACAGACTATTGGCAAAATTCTGGTTATTGGCATCCCGGTCATTGGTCAATAGAAGTTCCAGTATAAAGAAAGCAAGAGGAGGCAACTGCCTCCTCGTGCCTCCATGTAGCTACGCCTATGATTGTCATAGCTATCCATTATCATTATCAGTTCCATTTCAGTAACGCCTGTGTCTCCCTTTACGAACTCACCTTATTTCGTACCTGGCAATGTAAGTGTACCTTACCTTATCTTACCATACCATACCTTACCATACTGTACCATACCTTACCTAACCTGCCATTGTATCAGATCAACTTGCCCAAGAGCTCTGCCTCCCAGTCTCATCCATCCCTGGCCACCATACCATAAGATACCATACCAGAAGATACCCTACCAGAAGATACCATACCAGAAGATACCATACCAGAAGATAACATATCATACTGCAATATACCATACTACAAAATACCATAAGACACCATACTACAAAGTACCATACCACACCTCCATAGTGTACCACAGTATACATAAGATACAATACCATACCACACCATACCATAAAATACAAGATACCATACCATAAGACAACCAGAAGACATACCAGAAGATACCATACCAGAAGATACCATACCAGAAGATAACATGCCATACTGCAATATACCATACTACAAAATACCATAAGACACCATACTACAAAGTACCATACCACACCTCCATAGTGTACCACAGTATACATAAGATACAATACCATACCACACCATACCATAAAATACAAGATACCATACCATAAGATACCACAAAATACCATACCACACCATAAGATAACATACCTTAAGATACCACACCATACTACACTACACCATGTCTTAAGATACCATACAACACCAAACCTTAAGAACCATATCTTTAGATACCATAACATAAGACACCAAAACACAAGATACGACACCACACCCCAAGATACCACACCATAACATACCATACCTTAAGATACCAAACCATACTATACTACATCATATCTTAAGACACCATACGTTAGATACCATATCATAAGGCATCATACCACAAGATACCATACCACACCCAAGATATCATACCATAAGGTACCATACATTAAGATACCATACCATAACATACCATATGATACCATAACATACCATACCATGAGGTATCAGACCTTAAGATACCATACCATAACATACAATATACCATAGCATACCATACCATCAGGTACCATACATCAAGATACCATACCATAACACACCATATGATACCATAACATACCATACCACAAGATACCATACCATAAGGTACCATACCACAACATACCATACCACATCACACCGTTTAGGACACTAACCGAAGTCCATGCTGGCGTAGTCGTGCAGCGAGAAGAGCGCCGCCTGGGGGTTGGGGGTCGTTGTCGTCAACGGTCCCTGTCCCGTCGTCTGTATCGTGCGTTGAATGAGGTACTGTTCTCGGTGGACAGGGGACGTCGACCCCTGATGCACGGCGGCTCCCATCGGCGACCCATCGTTCCTGGCCAGGGCCACCGACGCCACCGGACCCATCCCCTGGTGACCGTTCACCAGCGCCGGATTCGTCGGCGGCTGATGCGGCGCCACGGCGGAGCAGTAGTCGGCGTAAAACCCAGCCGCCGCCGGCTGATGGCTGGGACCGGCGCCGAGGGTGGAGTCCTGTGGCGCGGCGGCGACGCCGATCGACGGCGCACTGATGTAGCTGTACCCTGGCAGCGCTACAATACATAGACTAATGTAAGTTCAGTGTTTTATAATGTAAATAAATGTAACGTGCTGTGATGAAATGTATTATGTAAATGTGATGATGTAGCTGTACTGTGGCGTTGCCGCAACAGCCAGTGAGTAATGTAGGGTAACGCAAGGCAAGGCAATGTAGGGCAAGGTTAGACAGTTTAAGGCATTGCCTTAAGGGTAATGCAAGGCTAGCTGCGACAAGGTAGGGACAGTAAGGTGGTGCACTTAAGGCAAAGCGATGTATGGCAAGGCGAGGTGAGGTCATTCAAAGCAAGGCAATGTATGGCACAGCGAGGTGAGGTCATTCAAAGCAAGGCAATGTATGGCAAAGCGAGGTGAGGTCATTCAGGACAAAGCAATGTATGGCAAGGCGAGGTTAGGCCATTCCACGAAAGCAATGTATGGCAAGGTGAGGTGAGGTGAGGTGATTCAAGGCGCTGAACGGCTGGCAATTCAAGGCAAGCAAGTTCTGTGCATATGAGAAATGACGTATACGTTTGAAATCACCCCGAACGAAATCATTCATCTCTCTCACCTTGACAGTAGTATCCAGGTAGGCCAGGTAGACTGGCCAACTGATACCCTCGACCGTATGGACTCAGATAAGTCGGTAGCGCCACAGGAAACAAGCCTAACAATGTACCATAACACACATGTAACATAACTGTCAGATACCTCGTTAAGAGAAGGTGTTGTTTTTGGACCCTATGTGTATAGAATTGTGTTTATAAAGCAAAGTTTTGTTTGGGTTCTCAGTGTATTTGTTTGACAGGGTTATATTTGTAACTGACCTTGCAGGGGCGTACCAGGAAAAGAATTGAGGGTTTTAAGTTTTTGGGGGTTTCCATTGGAAATGATAGAAAAAAGTTCAGGTTTTTGTATTTTGCATATAATTTTGCATAGGAAAAAAATGTCGGCAATTTATTTTTGGGGCAGGGGTTGAACCCGTAAACCACCTAAATACGCCTTGTCCTGTCCTGCACTGTTCTGTTGTTCTGCCCTGTTCTGTCTTGCTTGTCCTGTCATATATCCTGTCCTGTCCTGCACTGTACTGTTGTCCTGCCCTGTCGTGCCTTGTTCTGTCCTGCTTGTCCTGTCCTATCCTGTCCTGCCATGTCCTGTTCTGCCGTGTCCTGTTTTCCTACCCTGCCTTGTCCTGTCCTGTCCTGTCCTGCCCTGTCCCCTCTGTCATTCCTGCCTGTCTCCACTGCCTTGTAAAGCATTGGTTCCCTTGCCTTCAGATTCGAGTCTCTTCCTCTGAGATGGTAACCGTGTAAGGACCTTGAGCAAGTCCTTCACTCACTGTTCGTCAGCGTCATCGATTGATGCTCAGTAATTAAATAGCGGCGCCTAATAAATGCATAACAATAACTAACAATAGCCTAAGGTCGTGTTGTATGACCAAACTGACCTCTGGCCACTGTTTGAGACATCATCATTTCCTTTGGCTGCGCCTTCTTACACTCGACCTAGATAAAAAAAAAAGCATTGAACAATAGTGAGACAAGCTAAGGAATAAGGTAAGGCATTTTATTTATTCATTCATGCATTCATTCATTCATTACAAATATTCATATAGCACCTCTTCAAGACTACTACTCAGAAGGGCTCTCGACCCCAGCACGGATAAAAATGACAGTTCTGATGTTAGAATAGAACGCATCGGAGTGGACCATGGGGAGCAAACATAATGATACCACCTAGGGGAGCCCGTTCCAGACCGAGGGGGCCAATGACTGAGCAGGCACGGTTCTGCTTAATAGATGTACGGGCAAAAGGGACAAAGAACACGCCCCGCTCAGGACAGCCAAGGGAGCTACGACTCCGGGCACCTAGGGTAGGAAGCAGAGCTCTCGGAGGTAAGCTGGGTCAAGGACCAGAAGGCACCGCCACACCACAACAACGATCCGGTATGTGATTTGATGCTGGAGGGGGAGCCAGTGCAGAACGTCTAGCATATAGCCAGAGACGTGACCGAATCTAGGGATGCGCCCAATGAGGCGTGCGGCAAAGCGCAAGACCCGGTCCAGTTGGCGCTTTATAAGTAATCAGAAAGAATTAAAACAAAATATCTACCATTTTATTGTTGATTTCATGAAAGTGAATATCGCAGACTTTGTCGACAACGTCTTCGCTCTCGAACGTCAGAAATGCAAAACCTAAATAAAACCAAATGAAATTTATGAAACCAGAAATGTTTCAGTATAGCACCCAAACCTCGGAAGCGCAGCATGAAACGACGTGTGTTTCAGAGTAATACCCAACTATAAGAAATTCATCACACTACTTTCAGTATGACATGAAGTCATGAACCCACAAAATTCTTGAACCCACAAATGTTTCAGTAGTCTTGAAAACTAATGAAAGGACGTGTGTTTCAGCATAACGCCCATACCGAAAAGTCATGAATCCACATGTTTCAGTAGGCTATAACACACAACCCTCAAAATTAATTAAACCAAAGATGTTTCAGGATGACATCCAAACCTAGGAAATTCACGAAACCACACGTTTCTGTACAACACTCAACAGCCCTCAGAAATACACGAGACTACGCATTTGAGAAGTCACAACCATTAGTCGTAAATTCATACAAATTGCCATGTAAGTCAAACTCTCATTTCTTGTTCACCCACTTATGCATGCATGTACATATGCACATGTCCATAAACGTCGCATAGTTACATTGTCAAAAGAAACGTATCAAGACAGGCGTTCATATAAGCCAGACTCAGAGCAAAGACTGAAGAAATTCAGATGTAAGAAGGTCAGGGTACATGCTGCAAAGGTCAGCGACCTTGTACAAAGACCCACCGGTGCAAGGTCAGAAACTAGGTCAGATCAATGACGAGGTCAGATCAATAACGAGGTCAGATCAATAAAAATGCCGTTATGGAAGATTGAAAAGAGGATTTTCACATGAATGGGCTGCAGAAAGGGTTTTCAATCAGCAGAGAGGATGAGGAACGCTAGAATGAGGAGTACAGCAACGGAGAGGAGGAAAGAGGACTATGAGAAGAGGATGACGAGTAGCAAGAAGGTGAAGCAGACAGAGGAGGACGAGGAAAGGAGATGAGCAGCAAAATGAGTAATGGGGATGATCATGAGCAACAAAGAGGAGGAGGAAGAGAACTATGAAAAAGAGGACTGCAATGAAAAGTATGAAGATGAAGAGTCGAAATAGAAAGACTATGAGGAGGAAGAAAGAGAAGTGGGAAATGGAGGAAGAGGAAGACGACGAAGAGGAAGGAGGAAAAGGAGGAAGGAGGAAGAGATGGAGGAAGAGGAGGAAGGAGGAAGAGGAGGAAGGAGGAAGAGATGGAGGAAGAGGAGGAAGGAGGAAGAGGAGGAAGGAGGAAGAGATGGAGGAAGAGGAGGAAGGAGGAAGAGGAGGAAGGAGGAAGAGATGGAGGAAGAGGAGGAAGGAGGAAGAGGAGGAAGGAGGAAGAGATGGAGAAAGAGGAGGAAGGAGGAAGAGGAGGAAGGAGGAGGAGGAGGAAGAGATGGAGGAAGAGGAGGAAGGAGGAAGAGAGAGAGGAGGCGCCCTATCGTCCAGACAGCGCTACAAGATGAATCAGATGAAGCGATATGATATATTTCAATCTGAACGGCGCCTTTCGTGTCGTTGATAACAACGCCAAGGACGGACAGACGGACAAAGAGAAAGACATAAGGACGCACGGACAGAGAGACAGACGGACAGACAAAGAGAAAGACGGACAGACAGACGGACGAAAAGTCGGACAGAGACAGACGGACAAACAGACAGACGGACGGACAAAAATACGGAAGGACGGATGGACAGAGACAGACGGACGGACGGACAAAGAGACAGACAGACGGACGGACAATGAGACAAACGGAAGGACAAAGGGACAGGCGGATGGACAAAGAGAAGGACGGACATACGGACAATGAGACAGACGGACGGACAATGAGACAGACGGAAGGACAAAGGGACAGACGGAAGGACAAAGGGACAGGCGGAATGGACAAAGAGAAGGACGGACATACAGACAGAGGCAGACTGACGGACGGGCAAAGACAGATGTAAGGACGGACGGAAGAACGGACGGACGGACACACGGATACACGTAAGGACGGACGGTCCGGACGGACGGATAAGCGGACAGACATAGGGGCGGACGGTCAAAGACAAGGACGTAATGACGGACCAGTGGGACGGTTGGTCGGTGGGACAGAGGGCGGTCGGTCGACAGCTGTATATCGAACGGATTCGCTTTCACGTAACCGAGTCTTCGAGAATTACTCCACAGCTATTTCGCCTGACAACTTCCAGCTAATAGGGAGCGACAGACCGGACCGACTGTCTACTGCCCAGAGGAAAAACGCACCCAGCCGAGAAACGACGACATAGCGATAACCTGCACGCCTTACAATAACATACATACATACATACTTGCATTATACACACATACATACATACATACCTACATACATACATACATACATACATACATACATACTTACATTATAAATACATACATACATACTTACATTATACATACATACATACATACATACATACTTACATTATACATACTTACATTATACATACATACATACATACATACATACATACATTATACATACATACATACATACATACATACATACATACATACATACATACTTACATTATAAATACATACATACATACTTACATTATACATACATACATACATACATTATACATACATACATACATACATACATACATACATACTTACATTATACATACTTACATTATACATACATACATACATACATACATACATACTTACATACATACATACTTACATTATAAATACATACATACATACATACATACATACATACATACATACATACTTACATTATACATACATACATAGTTGCAGAGGCAGTCTATGGTGGATAAGCAATTTGAAAAGTTAGGCCAAATCTTAAGTTGAGAAGGAAATGACAGCAGAACGAACAGATCAGAGATGGGCATGATTAGTTAGATTGCTAATCGATTAGAATTCGAATTAGCAAAATCTTGTAGATAATCAATTAGAACTAGAATTAACTATCTGTCTAGTCGATTAGCTACGATTAGAATCTGTTCGATTAGTTACTCATCCTGCATCAGATACAAAGAGAGATTTACAAAACCTAGGTCAATCAACTGTAAAAGATCGTTGACCAAGAACAGTTCTAGTCCTAGCTTTTATAGCTCAAATCAGAGTGTTAGTGTACTCAGATAATCTGCTGGTTGAAGAACGATGAGCCTGGGTAATACAAATTTCAACTGTTGTGGTTGGCCAAAGTTCAATGCTTTGCAGAGTATGAACGCCGATTTTAAACAAATCCTTTGCTGAATAGGAAGCCAACGCGAACATTTAAACACGGGGTTATTATATGATCATATTTTGAGGTAATGGTTAGGTAAAAAATTACGTAACATTCGTTGTTAGGATGTTATAATCCTTTTTAACACTGTTTATTAGTTGTCTGTATACCAAAGCGCGATTAGCACTTGGTCAATATTTACTTACTTAGTCACATACACACATGCATACATGCAAAACATACATGCATACATTTATGCATACATACACACTTGCATGGGCTACATACAAAAAAACACTCATACATACATGCAAACATACAAACAAACATACATGCATGTATACATACAGATACACATGCATAACATTGCATACATACATACACATACATGCATACATACATGTATACATACAAGCAAGCAAGCGTACATACGTATACACATCCATGCATGTATACATACAAAACATACATAAATTCATATAGACATGCATACAAACAAACATACATACATCCATGAATGCATGCATACATATATAATTGAGCAAATGCATGCATGCGTGCGGGTGTGTGTGTGTGGCACTCCCATAAACAGGTCGCGTTGAGTCTTGCTTAAATCCTTTCGACAACGTCGTTGAAAGATTCCTAATGCGCTCCATAAAAGCCCAGCATACATACGTACATACATACATGTATATAATAAATACAACACAGGCATATTTCCACATAGAACCATAAGCCTCCAGTATGTATGTAACAACCGATGTATACCTAGATCAACACAAGTGCTTTTGAGTGACTCTTAAAATGCGCTCTATAAATGTATACGTATGTATATATGTATGAAGACACTTAATATAGATCATTTTTAAGTATCTCACAGAAGCGCTTTCCCTGTGCTAGTCTATACATGATGTGAAGTGTCATTTGCAACCAGACTATTGGGCGCGGTGGTGTAGGGGTATGTTCGGTGCCTTGCAGACGGAGGGTTGCGGGTTCGAATCCACCTCAAGTCGCTGCGTAGGACCCTGGGCAAGTCCTTCACTCGCAGTTGCTCATGCACTTCGGCGTGAAACTCCGATTCAGTGTCCGCGCTGTAGTTGGGAGCGCCTCTGAGTAGAAATCTTGAAGGGGCGCTATAACAAGTGCTCATACATACATACATATTACATCAGGTAGCAACACAATGCACAGTAAACTAGAAGAAGAGTCACCAATGGCGGGCCCACGCACACACGTGGAGCCAACCAACGGATTCCCGTCGACAGATGGCAGATGGCAGGGATGTTCAGACTTTAGAATCACTGGACCAAGTTGAGTCGATACGGTGGATAAATGACAAGTGACAGCGCTCGCAGCACACGATTACGCTGTCCTGACATTTACACGTACACATAATACACATACATACATCTAGTGTGGTTTCTATATCACTCATATTCTGCCCACACAAAATGTCTACACTATCCAGACATTACGTTCAGTTTAGAGCGAGAATGTCTAACCTCTATGACATAGCGAATCTTATCCAGCGAAAGCTGTTCAGTGCTTACACTTTTGCCAGCGGGTCCAGGCAGTGGCGTAACGAAGGGGGCGGGGGCAGAGGGGACAACATTAGCTTTCAGTGGTACTCAGTGTTTAATCTAGACGTCTCTGGGGGGGGTAAAGTTCCCCCAGGATCGAGTTTTCTCCCCAGAAAAATTAAAGAGATGAAATTTTGTAGAATATTGTCTTAGAAAACTGTCGATACTACCCCCTTCGAAAATTCTTGAAAAATTGGTGTTACTACCCTCTTGAAAATCCTTGAAACTCTCGTTACTACCCCCTCGAAAATTCTCCTGGAAAATTTTTTTTGCACTCTTTATATTGGTAACACTCGTCACTACCCCCCTCAACTTTTATAATAATAAGCTGGATACCCCCCCCCCAGAACCCTCGATTCCCCCCACCCCCGACAGCAAGGGGACTAGATTAAACACTGCTCAGTACTATGACAAGAGCGATTGAAAGTCAACAAGAAAATTAAACGGGGCGCAGTCATCAACTCTTTTACCCCTGGGCGCTGAACACTTCGTTACGCCACTGGGTCCAGGCTTCGATTCCCAACGCGTCTATAGGAACCGGACAATCATCTGCCGTGGCTGCAGGGCTGGGAGCGCTCCTGAGTAGATTTCTTGAAGGGGCGCTATATAAATCTCCAGAATGAATGAATGAATGAATCTGTATCCTATGCAACCGCTTCAGATGACCGGTTTTTTCAATGACCGAAGGGGCATATTATAAATGAATGACTGGCTTACCAATACACCCTATTAGGCTACCAGTTACTTATTACGTTACTTTCCCTTCATCATGTTACGTACTACATAATATCTTACCGTATTTTTTACCTATCTCCACATATCTTAACCTATTACCTTATCTTACCGACAAATTGCCCTCTATCTTACTCTCTCACTTATCTATCGCCTTTTCTTATCTTATTACCTAATATGTCTTACCAATACCACCTATTACCCAATACACCGCCCTTCACAACCTGTCATCTATCACGTATTCAATAACCAACACTTTTACTTACCCCGTCAATTAGTCTGTTACCCTATCAGTTATGCAAGAATAATAATGTAACATGATAACCAAGCCATAGAAACTCGAATCTTACTCCAAGCGGTGCGATTGTGCTTCGTCCCTAAATCGGTCGAACCATTGCACACGTAGCCATGAACGCCAGGACGGACGCACGGACGGACGGACGGACGGACGGACAGAGGCAGGCAGGCAGGCAGACAGACAGACAGACGGACGGACGGACAGAGGCAGGCAGACAGACAGACAGACGGACGGACGGACGGACGCGCCGACTTACGGACAGAGTGTAATTTTCGTATTTAATCGATTCGCATTACGAACAGGATGAGCCGAGATAAACACGCCTGGGAGACAGACAGAGAGGCAGGCAGAGAGACAGACAGACAGACAGACAGACGGACGGACGGACGGACAAACAGGCAGGCAGACAGAAAGACACTGACAGATATACAGACAGACGGGCAAGGCAGACAGACAGACAGGCAGGCAGGCAGAGAGGCAGGCAGGCAGACAGACAGAGAGGCAGGCAGACAGACAGACAGACAGACAGACGGACTGACGGACGGACGGACAGACAGGCAGACAGAAAGACACTGACACATAGACAGACAGACAGGCAGGCAGACAGACAGGCAGGCAGGCAGGTAGACAGACAGACAGACAGACAGTATGCCGTTTGTCGAGAGACAGAGATACAGAGACAGACACACAGACAAAGACAGAGACACATGCATTACATAGAGGAAATGAAGCGATTGGAGAAGCATGAGGAAAAGAGGAAAGCTTAAGTTCTGTTAGGTTATTACAGACTGGGGATGTATGAAAAGGAATAGAAGAGAGGGCAGGGTACGCGATGAGGGCAGAGAAGAGAAGAGAAGAAATTAGTATAAAAGAGAGAGAGACTATAGTAAAACAGAAGATAGGAGAATAAAAGAGAAGCGGAGGGGAGGGGAGAGAAGGGGAGGGGATAAGAGAAGAGGAGAGTTGAGGAGAGTTGAGGAGAGGAGAGGAGAGGAGAAGAGAGAAGAGAAGAAACTAGAATAAAAGAGGAGAGACTAGATTAAAACAGAAGATAGGAGAATAAAAGAGAAGCGGAGGGAAGGAGAGAAGGGGAGGGGATAAGAGAAGAGGAGAGTTGAGGAGAGTTGAGGAGAGGAGAGGAGAGGAGAAGAGAGAAGAGAAGAAACTATAATAAAAGAGGAGAGACTAGATTAAAACAGAAGATAGAGAATAAAAGAGAAGCGGAGGGAAGGGGAGAGAAGGGGAGGGGATAAGAGAAGAGGAGAGTTGAGGAGAGTTCAGGAGAGGAGAGGAGAGGAGAAGAGAGAAGAGAAGAAACTAGAATAAAAGAGGAGAGACTAGATTAAAACAGAAGATAGGAGAATAAAAGAGAAGCGGAGGGAAGGGGAGAGGAGGGGAGGGGATAAGAGGAGAGGAGAGGAGAGAAGAGAAGAGGAGAGGAGGAGAGAAGACGAGACGAGAGGAGACGAGAGAGGAGACGAGAGGAGAGAAGAATAGAGAAGAGAGGAGAAGAGGATGAACAAGATGTCCTTTGAATATTTAATCTGTGTCACAAGAGAAGCACTGAATGAGTCATCGACTGTATAGGAAATTTACTTCTAAGGATAACGTATCGTATGGTAAGAGAATGGCAAAACAGGGGAAACGATGGAATATATAGGATGAGATGACTAGGAAAAGGATTAAGGGACGAGGCAGGCAAAAGAAAAAGGAATGGGATAACAAGGCAAGGTAAAGCATGGAATGGGAAGAAATGACAAGGTAAGGTAAAGGATGGAATGGGATTAAAAGGCAGGGCATATATAGGAAATAATTAGATGGGATGACAATGTAGGGCAAAGGATGCATATATATATATATATATATATATAATACATATAATATATGTATATATATATATATATATATATATATATACATATACATAAACCAATGCATATGTATAAATTATATACATAAAACTCTGTTATGGGAACAGACAGACAGTCGTGGTATATAGACACAGAGGTTGGTAACCGTTGGTTGAGGCACACAACGACGTAGCACACAAGGAGATCGATTCTGAACACTGACAACGCATTCCATCAATGTACAAACATACATACATATATATTATATATATATATATAATCCGTGGAATATATATATATTCATCCAATATATTGCAAAACTGAATATATATATATATGTATGTAAATACTATTATATATAATAATATATATATAACACAGTTAGTATACAGAGAACTAAAACTTAAATTGTGTCTTGTCTAATTAATACATACAGCTTTTGATATGTATGTTATATATTATATATACATAAATTACATATACATATATATTATATATATATTACATATAGATATAACAACCAATGTCTTAGAGTTTATAATATATATAATGCATACAAGTGTATTAAATATACATATATATATATGTAGGCTATACATACATATATATACGTATATATGTATATATATATATATATATATATATATATATACATAGGTGGTTTGTGGTTGAGAGAGAAGACTATCGGTCTGTTTCAATGTAAATACATCTTTACGGCGCTAAGTCCACCGCAGTTTTATTGACCGAAGAAGGCGAACCGCATTACGCCGCCGCCGAAGCCTTCGATCGCTCCGCTCTGCGAAGAAGTGCAGACCGCGCAGGCGCAGGAATCAATAACCGGGAGGGGTCACTACCCTCCTTTCCCTTCCTATACCCTCCTCTGACGCAGGACGCGATGTCCACTCACGTACTTCTATAGAAGTTCTGTTGTACGCGAAACCCGGTGTAATGAATGATCCACCGTGAAGTGTAATCGTAGTTTAAAGAATAAAAAGGCAATATTTATATAGCGCGTTGTTCAGGACCGCGACTTGGAGGTAAAAGGTTAGACAACGTTGTCTCCGCATCTCCATTCATTCATTTAAGGACCGAATACTATTATACACAATATAATATAATAATATAATATAATACTATTATACACAAGTCCAAATTACTATCATACCAGACCGCATTACTATAATAGATATATCTATTATACACAAGTCCAAATTACTATCATACCAGTCTACCAGACCGCAATACTATAATAGATATATCTATTATACACAAGTTCGAATTACTATTCTACACAAGTCCCAATTACTATCAAACCAGACCGAATTACTATAATAGATACTTTTATACACAAGTCCGAATTACTAATGTACACAAGTCCGCAAGCAATTCACGAGAACACTCGAGTTCTATTGCTATTACACATCAACTTCTTTTCACCATGTATTGCAGCATATCAAACAGCAAAAAAAACTAAAATAACTACAATAGATTACAATAACATAGACTATAATATTGTTCTGAAATTTCACAATGGCATATATACCGATGGCTAAAAATTCTGCGAACAAGTTTCTATCAAGAATTACAAAGAAGTCCAAGTAACAGGGAATACGCTGTTTCGCGTGCAATACTACCATGCAGAAGTCTATGTAAGAGGCTATGCTGTTTCGCTTGGAACTACTCCTATCAAGAAATCCATATTAAGTCCAGAAATTATTGCAAAGAAGTCCAATCAGAGGATACGCCTAGGAGTTTGGCGTTCGTTTTCAATTCGGAAGAAGTGCAGTGACGCGGTAACGCCCGTCTTCGCGTTCAATTACGAATAGAGAGACGTCCGTGGTCGTCGTTCGAAGGCGACGTCGTCCGAGATTACCGGACGTTATTTGGTGCAAGATGTCGCCACGATAAGCGGACGCGAGAGCATCGGCAAACAAAGAAAGGGAGGAGGACAAAGAAAGGAGGAAGCGAGGGACAGTGCCGGGCGGAGCAGACGACGCGTCAGGACAAAGCAGACGATTACGCGGCATTGGCGCGAAAAGTTTCCTATACGAAGTTCGCTTTCGATCGGATTTCCGCTGGGTACTATTAAGCAGCAGTCCACGGACGGGTTCGATAGGTTTTGAGTTTACTTGCACTTTAATAGAAGTTCGTGAATGAGAGACACCGTATTGCGTCCCAATGCTGCTTCTGAGAAGTCCACAGTATGCACGAGTTTTGAGTTTTGATTTAATTCCCGATTGTACAGACGTCCGTGTAACAGAGTACGATGAGTTTCACGTTCAAGTGCTATGGAATAGAAGTCTGAGGTTACCCAAGACATCCATCCGTCAATGAACGAGAAAAGCAGGGATTGAAAAGAAAATATTACATTTCCTACTTTATAAATGATTCATCTTTCACCATCCTATAGCCATACTGAACTAATCATAACATAATATAATCTAACCTTGGAATAATCTAATCTAACACTATCAACTCTATTATGATCTAACAAAGTCTAAGCTACTTTAGCTTAACATATCTAACTCATCATACTCTAATATATACTGTATGTATGTATGTATACAAACATCTAATCTACCAGAATTCAATCTACTCTAATTGGACGATTGTCATGCCAAAGTAATTCACGGTCCACAATCATAATCGGCTGGAGAAATTCAAGAACAAACCACACCTAATATGTAAATATACATATATATATATATATACATATATATATATAAGAGGTGTGGTTTGTTCTTAAATATGTAGATATTATATATATAATACACACACATTATATATATATATATATATAATACACACACACACACACACACATATATATATATATATATATATATATATATATATATATAAACCTACTCAATATGACTTCATTCAAATAAATAAATATACACACTTTGCAGTCTCAGTATAGGCTATATATACATATTTTATATATATATGAAGTCACATGAATGTTAGACAAGTCACGTAAGTACATATTAGATATATATATATTATATACATTGCGCACAATATATATTTAAAAATATATAGTAAACAAAACATATATAGAGAGTAAGAGATATTTTTAAAGACGGAAACGAAGCAGAGATGGAATCTACATCAGAACGAACTCCGTTCTTCTTAATCTTCTCAATCTGATCCCAACCTCTCCCAACCCGATACTCCCTCCCACGTCTTCCCTCCTTCCCTTCCCACTTCCCTTCCTTACTTCTTCCATCTCCTCTAACTTCCCTCCTTCTTTCTTCCCTCCCTCTTGTCCTTCCTTCCTTCTTCCGTTTCCTCATTCCTCCTCCTTCCCATACTTCCTTCCTGCCTCCATCCTTTCCTCCTTCCTCCATTCCTTCCTCCCACCCTCCTTCCCTCCCTCCCTCCTTGCACTCCCATTCAATTAACTCCACACGGAAATTATCACCTCCTCCTCTTTTTGTGTCTATATATCTGTCTGTCTTTTGGAGTATCTACCTTTGTGTGTCTTTTTGTTTCTGTCTGTGTGTCTCTCTTTGATCCTCAATCCTCTTCCGCTCCTCCTCTTCTATTCCTCCGCTTTCCTTAAATCCTCATATTTCCACTTCTCTTTCCACTCCTCCTCCTCCTCGATTCCTCTCCCCCTTCCTCCACGTTCAACTCTTCCTCTTCAACTGATATTCCTCCCTTGTCAAATTCTCAATCCATTCCTCATCCTCGACTCCGCCTTTTAACTCATCAGTTCATTCCTCAATATCTCTTCCCTCTCCAGCTCCTCCTATTTCTCCTCTGCTCATCTTCACTGTATCATCTTCCCTCCTCCTCCTCATTGTCGTCCACCTCCTCCTCCTCCCTTCCATCCTCATCATCCTCATCCGTCCGAATGACGACATCCAGTGGACAGCGTTACCATGGCAACGTCCAAGCAACGGAATGACCAATTTAATGGCCATGATAGATGGCAGCACCGATTCAACGGCGCCGACCTGCTCATCTTCACTGTATCAGCTTCCCGGCTCATCCTCATTGTCGTCCACCTCCTCCTCCTCCCTTCCATCCTCATCATCCTCATCCGTCCGAATGACGACATCCAGTGGACAGCGTTACCATGGCAACGTCCAAGCAACGGAATGACCAATTTAATGGCCATGATAGATGGCAGCACCGATTCAACGGCGCCGACCGATAACAGCCCCGGCCATCCGAGTACGCTTTTTATCCACCCATCACAGGACACAGACCCAGGGACGGACAGACAAACAGACATACAGACTGACATACATACAGACTGGCAGATATACAGACAGACAAACAGACGGACTGACATAGACAGACAGACAGACAGACTGACATACAGACTGACAATGACATACATACAGACTTACAGACGGACTGACAGACCGACGGACGGACAGACAGACATACACACAGACAGACAGACAGACAGACTGACTGACAGACGGATAGACGTACACTCCAAAAGAGAGACAGACACGCAGACAGACAGACTAACAGACAGACACTCCCAAAAAGAGAGACAGCAGACAGAGATAGATTGACTGACTAACAGATAGACAGGCACTAATAAACTCCAAAAGAGAGACAGAGAGATACACGGACAGAGACATAAAGACACACACAGGTAGACACACCAAAAGACAGACAGAAAAGACAGGAACACCGATACATACAGACAAAGACAGACAAATAGAAAGACACCTTTAAAAGAGTACAGATAGATCTCATATATTCATCAACCGTGTTGTACATTGTAAGTGAAAAATTCATCAGTCATATTATTATTTATTCACCCCTAAACTGCAACAATAATAAAATACAGCCCGTAAAAACAAAGTTTTTTACTATATCCATCTAGTATCCTATAGCGTGTACTCTGGAAATAGTCCGCGTTCATTTTACGTCATAGCGTGCGTTTAATCAGGCAGCGCGCCCGTTTTTGTTGCGGCCAATGGCAACGCTGCGTATCGGAAAAGTTGAGTCCCCGATTCGAAAAGTTTAGTCCCCGATTCTATAAGCTTGCCTTTTTGGGGAGCTGAAATTTTTATAGAATGAAGTGTCTGCGAGGGCGAGTCTATCTGCAAAGTTTCATGACGATTGAATGATTGTAAGTGATCGAATTAGTCGTCGCAAGATTTGACTTTTTAGCCTGTGGCTCAAACATACATTCAAGATTTCCGTAAGTTAAACTAGATGGATAAAAAATAGCAATAATAATAATAACAATAACAATAACAATAACAATAACAATAATAATAATAATAATAATAATAATAATAATAATAACAATAACAATAACAATAATAAATAATAATAATAATAATAAATAAAAATATCTAATAACAATAATAATAATAAATAAAAATATCTAATAATAATAATAATAAATAAAAATATCTAATAACAATAATAATAATAAATAAAAATATCTAATAACAATAATAATAAATAAAAATATCTAATAATAATAATAATAATAAATAAAAATATCTAATAACAATAATAATAATAAATAAAAATATCTAATAGGCTAACAATAATAATAATAAATAAAAATATCTAATAATAATAATAATAATAAATAAAAATATCTAATAATAATATCATAAATATCAAGAAAAATAGTAAAGGCAAGAGTTGATTTTCGTCAACTTGAACGCTCCATAAAGACACCTTTAAAATAGTACATGTGGATCGCATATATTCATGAACTGCGTTGTATATGACTGTGTTAAGACATTTCACCGGGTTTCTATTCACTGCTCAACTGCAACAAGAACAATAATAATAATAACAATAATAATAATACCAATAATAATTAGGGTTGCAAGAGTTAACGATTAATTAACCGATTATTCGTGATTTAATTTTAACGATTACATTTATTTTTAACGATTAATTGAAGACTGCTTGTTATATTTGATAACAACCCAACACTGTTTACTTATTTACATATTTCCAATTGAAAAACACAAACAAAACAAATAATATGAACAAATGACTACGAATTAACTTCTAACTAGCAATAAATATTAATAATACTTTTTAAATATAGACAATGAATAATGTTAATTTTTTATTTGTCATTACTTATTGGGCAAAACATCTAATCACAATTAACCATTAATTAATCGACAATTCTTAAATAGTTAAGTATTAAACAATTTAATTGTTAACAGCCCTAACAATAATAATAATAATAGTAATAATAATAATAATAAAAATAATAATAATAATAATAATAATAATATAAAAATAATAAAAAAGCAACAACAACAACAACAGCAATGGTGATGATGATGATGATGATGATGATGATGATGATGATGATGATGATGATGATGATTAAATGCACTGTAGGCCTATTGTAATGGGTATGATTCTTGCATTGTAGGGCAGAATAAGAGAGTGAAAAGCAAGGAAAGATAAAATAACTATTAATAATTAATTCAAAGCAATGGAAATGTAAACATAAGCTGTGGTAACATGAAGAAGATAATGTAAGATCAGTTATGATACGTCAACTATACCCCCAAGCCGCCGCCATAGCTGCCGAGCCGCCGAATTTTTGTCCAAGCCGATTAGCCGCCGGAAATTTTACGGCTTAGCCGAAAAACCGCCGAGAATGTTTTTACGGCTAGCCGCCGGAAACATATTCGGCTAATTCAGCTAGAACACGCACAAAGTTGTGATTGTAAAGTTTTCCCGCTGGTTTCAAAGAGTTATGACTTTGTATATTACCGTACAAGTTCGGACTTATTGAAACTGTACTGTTTCGAATGACTTCTTGTGTGCCACTATTAATTGTTCATTTTTATGGCATTGTAGCAGATGACCTAATGTCTAATTAATTGGCTTTTTGGAATTCTATAGTCGATACACGTTTTGAACGATATATGTTTCAAGCCGTAATTTTTTACGGCTAGCCGAAAAAGGTAGTTTACGTCATTTTACGGCTAGCCGAAAAGCCGCCGTAAATTTTCTCAAGCCAGCCGTTAGCTCAAAAAAATTGCGGTTTGGGGGTATGACGTCAACTCTACATCAACAATCAGTTCATTGGGCAATATGAAGAACATGGACAAACGTGTACAACGTGCACAAATTGTACAATGTTCCCACATACACCATGGACAACGTTGACAAGTACACCATGGACAACATTCACATGTACACCATGGACAACATTCACATGTACACCATGGACAACATTCACATGTACACCATGGACAACATTCACATGTACACCATGGACAACATTAACATGTACATCATGTTAATGTTGTCAAAGTTGTTAATTTATTTTATCTTTCCTTACACATACACCATGGACAACGTTCACATGCACAAATCGACAAGATTAACATGAACAACATGTACAACATTCACACATACACCATGTACAACGTTCACATGCATAACATGACAATGTTCACGTGTACAACATGGACAACATTCACATGCACAACATTTACAAAGTTCATGTTTGCAACGTTCACACATACACCATGTACAACGTTCACATATGCAACACTGACAATGTTCACACGTACAACATGGACAACGTTCAGGCGTACAACATGGACAACGTTCACAAGTACAACATGGACAACGTTCACATGTACAACATGGACAACGTTCACAAGTACAACATGGACAATAAGTGAAACAGACATCACAAAAAACGTGGACAGATGCAGCATGTACAACATGGCCAGCAAATACAAAGTATACAACGTGGAACAACACGGCCAACCTTAACAATACACAAACATATCATTGCATGTCTCAGACAGTAGCCGAGTCTTTCATGCGGGCTTCGAAACCCAGACCGCAGGGGTCAGAGGTTGCATCTATACCTACGACCTATACTTCGCGTGTGCAGATACGCTAAACCGCTCGATACGGAATTAATCGCCAAAAAAGAACGGCCGAAAAAACCGCCCAAATATTAATCATGGAGGAAACTTCGTACTGTGGTATTAATTACGGACAATTTAAGCCTCATTTGGAGATATTAATGATACGACGGAGATCAGCCTAATGCACGAAAATCCGGGGAAGCGATCGGGCCCCTCGGACGCACCGTAGATGGGCGCTGGACCCGCAGGACGGACGGCCCCCCGGAGTCGGTCGCCGGCCGAGAGGGCTGAGGGATGCGCGTAAGGGAGCTCATACTCAAAACCCGATCAATCATTCTTCTGCGGAACGAGAGATTATAAATGTCAACCCAAGTTCAGAGGAGATGGAGGGGAAATTGGGTGGAGGAGGAGGAGGAGGAGGAGGAGGAGGAGGAGGAGGAGGAGGAGGAGGAGGAGGAGGAGGAGGAGGAGGAGGAGGAGCAGAAGACGAGGAGGAGGAAGAAAAGACGAGGACGAGAAGAGGAGAAGAAGGAGGAAGATAGGAGAAGAAGAAGGATGAGAAGATGAGGTGGAGGAGGAGGAGAAGAGGAGATGGAGGAGATGAGAAGGAGCTTGCTTGAGAGGAGAAAGTGGACGAGGTGAAAGATGAAATGGTGGTAGGGTAGAACGACAGATGGCTATTTTGGAAGGAGGAAGGAGAGTTGGAAAGTGGTTGAGAGAGGGACAACAGACAGGCAGGAAGACAGACAGAGACAGAGAGGATATAGGGAGAGTCAAACGCATTTGAACAGGCAGAACCTCAGGAAAAAATATTGAGAGGCAATATGAGAGCATAGGAAGGGACAGACTGTGTTTGACAGACAAGCAGACACACAGACAAAAAGACAGACATACACTTAGACACAAACAAATACAGACAAACAGACAGAAACAAAGACATAAAGACATAAAGACAGACACAGAGACAGACAGACAGACAGACATAAAGACAGACACCATACAGACATAGAGACATAAAGACAGACACATAGACAGACGGACACACAGAGACAGACACAGACAGACACAGACATAAACACGCACAGACAACAACGGATAAATAGAGAGGCATTTAGTAGCCTAGGGAGGTATTAGCAGAGAAATCCAATAAAACCCGAAAGTCAGGGAACCAGTACAAGCGACGTACGACCTTTGAACCGACCTTTGAACCAGCGTGACCTTGGCCGAACAGCTGCTCATACAAGGAAATCATTGATTCTGCGCAATATCAGTAAATACCCCTCCCACCCTGTTAGAGAACCCCAAGTATAGCATCTCTGAACGCCCCTTCAACCCTCTTCATTTGGTGACAGTGACGAAACTGGCTAGAGTAGGGTGGTAGTTGGGGCTATGGGAGGGATGCTGGTGGAAGTGTTTACCATCTACATTAATTAATGATAACTTCTATTGCGCCGGTGTCTAATGCACAAGGCATCAAACGATGGCGCACCAAAAACAAACCGTAATCAGGTCAATATTCAGAAGATCAGTCGAGTAAGACAGAGAGAGGCAGCCTGTGGTGGGTAAGCTATTTTCTAACAGAGAAGTAATAATAAATAATAATAATCTTTTCTTTATTAAGCGCTTGACAAACGCACTGCACTGTACATTTACATGTTATGCAATTGAAACAATTCACAAGAACACAAATGACAGAAGACATAAATCTTAACTACTAACATTCTTTCTAATTCCATCTCCCCTCCCAAACTCTATCATAAATTCCCTTCCTCCATCCTTCCATCCTTTCCTCTGTCTTTCGTTCACTTCATCTTTCTCTTTCATTCCCTTCCCCTCTCCTTCCATCACTTCCTCTCTCTCTTTTATTCCCTTACTTACTCTGTCTCTCTCTCCCTGTGCTCTCTCGCTCTATCTCTCCATCCCTCCATCCCTCCCTCTCTCCTTCCATAGCTTCCTCTCTGTTTCATGCCCCTCCCCTCCTCTCCTCTGCCCTGGCCTTCGCCCTCTCCATCTCCTTCTCTCGCTCTCTCATTCATATACTCCCTCTCACTTTCCATCCCTTACTCTCTCTTTTATTCGCTTCCTCTCTCTGTCATTCCATTCCTCTCCCCTTCCATGCCTTCCTCTCTCCTCCACTTTCCCACTCTTTCCTGTAAATCTCAACACCTTCTCACATTTTAACACCTTCTGCCATCTTCATATACATGTATACAAAACACAACACTGTTTTCCATTGTTTCCCATATATTTCCACCCCTTTCGACCAGTAACAACCTTTCCCCACCTTTTACTATCATTTCTCACCTCCTATTTCCCATAATTTTACATCCCTTCCCACACTTTAACACTATTCCATTCCCACTGCTTCGTGTCAAGTGGGCGGATGTCACCCACCCGCCACTAATGGACGTCCCTCTAATGACCAACGGTTGCAATCAATCAGGTGACAATCAACGCCATCAGACAATCAACAGAGATTCAAACTAACAGTAAAGCAAATACTACATGAAATGGCAGCGAACGAACGAACGATTAAACAAGTGAGCGAATGAACAAGTGAACGAATGAACAAGTAAACGAATGAACAAGTAAACGAATGAACAAGTGAACGATTAAACAAGTGAGCGATTAAACAAGTGAGCGAATGAACAAGTGAACGAATGAACAAGTAAACGAATGAACAAGTGAACGAATGAACAAGTGAACGAATGAACAAGTAAACGAATGAACAAGTAAACGAATGAACAAGTAAACGAATGAACAAGTAAACGAATGAACAAGTGAACGATTAAACAAGTGAACAATTAAACAAGTGAGCGATTAAACAAGTGAGCGAATGAACAAGTGAACGAATGAACAAGTGAACGAATGAACAAGTGAACGAATGAACAAGTGAACGAATGAACAAGTAAACGAATGAACAAGTAAACGAATGAACAAGTGAACGATTAAACAAGTGAGCGAATGAACAAGTGAACGAATGAACAAGTAAACGAATGAACAAGTAAACGAATGAACAAGTGAACGATTAAACAAGTGAGCGATTAAACAAGTGAGCGAATGAACAAGTGAACGAATGAACAAGTAAACGAATGAACAAGTGAACGAATGAACAAGTGAACAAATGAACAAGTGAACGAATGAACAAGTGAACGATTAAACAAGTGAGCGAATGAACAAGTGAACGAATGAACAAGTGAACGAATGAACAAGTGAACGAATGAACAAGTGAACGAATGAACAAGTAAACGAATGAACAAGTAAACGAATGAACAAGTGAACGATTAAACAAGTGAACGATTAAACAAGTGAGCGAATGAACAAGTGAACGAATGAACAAGTAAACGAATGAACAAGTGAACGAATGAACAAGTGAACGAATGAACAAGTGAACGAATGAACAAGTGAACGAATGAACAAGTGAACGAATGAACAAGTGAACGATTAAACAAGTGAGCGAATGAACAAGTGAACGAATGAACAAGTAAACGAATGAACAAGTGAACGAATGAACAAGTGAACGAATGAACAAGTGAACGAATGAACAAGTGAACGACTAAACAAGTGAACGAATGAACAAGTGAACGAATGAACAAGTGAACGAATGAACAAGTGAACGAATGAACAAGTGAACGAATGAACAAGTGAACGAATGAACAAGTGAACGAACAAGTGAACAAACAAGTAAACGAATGAACAAGTGAACGAATGAACAAGTAAACGAATGAACAAATGAACGAGTGAACAAGTGAACGAATGAACAAGTGAACGAATGAACAAGTGAACGATTAAACAAGTGAGCGAATGAACAAGTGAACGAATGAACAAGTAAACGAATGAACAAGTGAACGAATGAACAAGTGAACGAATGAACAAGTGAACGAATGAACAAGTAAACGAATGAACAAGTGAACGAATGAACAAGTAAACGAATGAACAAGTGAACGAGTGAACAAGTGAACGAATGAACAAGTGAACGAATGAACAAGTGAACGAATGAACAAGTGAACGAACAAGTGAACGAACAAGTAAACGAATGAACAAGTGAACGAATGAACAAGTAAACGAATGAACGAATGAACAAGTAAACGAATGAACAAGTTAACGAATGAACAAGTAAACGAATGAACAAGCAAAAGAATGAACAAGTGAACGAATGAACAAGCAAAAGAATGAACAAGTGAACGAATGAACAAATTAACGAATTAACGACTGAACGAACAATGGAGGACAATTGAAACACATCATTAGCAGAGTTCTACTGTTCCAGCTAATTACATCCGGAAAGCTCCTCTTCTTTATAAGGTAGGTAGGTAAGTGGGTCGGTAAGGAGGTATAGGTAGGTAATGGTATACAAGTAGGCAGAAACTTGCATAGGCAGTTAGATATGGAAGTAGGCTGGTAAATAGGTATAAAAGCAGAGGTAATTGTGTAGGTAGCAAGGCACGTAGGTAGGTAGGTAGGTGAGTGAGTGAGTCAATCAGTCAGTCAGTCAGTGAATGAGTGAGTGAGTGACTGACTGACTGAGTAAGAATATAAAGAAAGAAGAAATCAGTTTAGTATGACTTGTTTGTAGTGAACTAATTAAAGACTGACCGCGATGTCGTTGCGTTGCCTTGTCAAACATGAGCATAGCATCTTCGATCTGCAAATAACGATAAACTACAGGTAAGAACAGGTAAAGGTTAAGGTAAGATTGGAAAAGGTATGTTACAGTCAGACAAGGTAAGGTACGGTAACATTGGAGAAGGTATTTTATATTCAGTCAAGGTAAGATTGGAAAAGGTATGTTATGGTAAGACAAGGTAAGGTAAGGTAACACTGGAGAAGGTATTTTATAGTCAGACAAGGCAAGGTAAGGAAGGGTGAGGTTGGAAGAGGTACGTTATGGCCGGGTCATATAAGGTAATGTACATTGCACAGTAAAGTCGGAAGCTGGTATGGCAAGTTAAAACCATAGAACGAGTATGCGCATATTACGAATATTAAGATTTGTAGGAATGTACGAATATTTACGAATATTAAAACTGGTCAACGAATATTAAATTTTTTTATTTCTTTTCATTCTTAATTCTTCAAAATCCCGGATTAATTGTACAGAATTTAATGCATTTTCACGTCTTTTCACTCACAAAGTTCAAACAATAAAATATAATTGCGAAGACTGAGTTCCTACCTGAGCTGCCAGTAAGTAAGTAACGGGTATAAGAATTTTTTTACTAAGTATAGCGCCGCAAAACCACTGCACATTTTCTTAAATGAGTTCGTAAACTAAACGCAAACAGTGACGTCATCAACGAATATTTACGAATATCTATGAATATTAAAAATGCCCAAATATTCACGAATATTTGCGAATATTAAAGCCTCAAGTCACGAATTCTCGTTCTATGGTTAAAACCATGGCTGGGCCGGGATTCGCCTCTGAGTAGATATCATGAAGGGGCGCTACATCAAGTTTCTTTTGAATGAATGACTGACTGACTGACTGACTGACTGACTGACTGACTGATTGATTGCATTGATTGATTGATTGATAAGGGCAACGCAAGATAAAGTAACGTAGGGTAAGATATAATACATGGCAAGTCGAGGTAAGCTGCACGACAGTTCACTGGTTAGAGTTTTAAGCTATCAATCGAGAGGTCGGGGGTTCAAATCCCCGCAAGGGAAGAAATTTCTTTCGGGATTTCAGCTCCACTTTCGCCCCTACCCAACTCAGCCTTAACTAACCTACACTGAAAGCGGGAAGCCCAGGCGGCAAGGAAGAGGACTGGTCACCCGCCCTCATATGTATGCCGAGGCAAAGAAACGAGGTCGCTAGCACTTAATCCCATCGGGGCAATATACCTTAAGGGACTTCTTTTACCAACAGCGCGTAATAACAGTAGCTTGTGGGTTAATCCGAGAGCTTTATAAGTAGGCAACAGCAATGCAATTCCGTGCAGTGTTGTCTGTTGTTAACCAACGAGAAGAGATAAAATTACGAAAACAGAGGAAGCCATGAAGCGTAACATCCGAGTCGGCGTCCGGTGCTTTGGAATTAAATCTGCGCTGGACGGCCCGGGTTCGACGGTCATATTTCTGGGCGTGAGGGGGAACGGATCGTGGGGTAATAAAATCCGTAACACTCTCTCCTCACCCGAGAAATAATTAATGTGGAATTAGACACATTAATGAATCCAATTAAATGCGGGAAGGAGCGGAAGGAGGGGAAGGCGGATTGAGTAATGGCTAGTCAGTGCTTTAGGCCATTAAAGCTGCGACACGCAGTGGGAGGGAGGGGAGGGTGTGGAGGCATAGGAGGAAGGAGAGATGGAGGCAGAGAAGGAAGAAGAGGGAGAGAGAGGGAGGCAGAGGGTATGGAGGCATAGGAGGAAGGAGAGATGGAGGCAGAGAAGGAAGAAGAGGGAGAGAGAGGGAGGCAGAGGGTATGGAGGCATAGGAGGAAGGAGAGATGGAGGCAGAGAAGGAAGAAGAGGGAGAGAGAGGGAGGCAGAGGGTATGGAGGCATAGGAGGAAGGAGAGATGGAGGCAGAGAAGGAAGAAGAGGGAGAGAGAGGGAGGCAGAGGGTATGGAGGCATAGGAGGAAGGAGAGATGGAGGCAGAGAAGGAAGAAGAGGGAGAGAGGAAGAAGAGGGAGAGAGAGGGAGGCAGAGGGTATGGAGGCATAGGAGGAAGGAGAGATGGAGGCAGAGAAGGAAGAAGAGGGAGAGAGAGGGAGGCAGAGGGTATGGAGGCATAGGAGGAAGGAGAGATGGAGGCAGAGAAGGAAGAAGAGGGAGAGAGAGGGAGGCAGAGGGTATGGAGGCATAGGAGGAAGGAGAGATGGAGGCAGAGAAGGAAGAAGAGGGAGAGAGAGGGAGGCAGAGGGTATGGAGGCATAGGAGGAAGGAGAGATGGAGGCAGAGAAGGAAGAAGAGGGAGAGAGAGGGAGGCAGAGGGTATGGAGGCATAGGAGGAAGGAGAGATGGAGGCAGAGAAGGAAGAAGAGGGAGAGAGAGGGAGGCAGAGGGTATGGAGGCATAGGAGGAAGGAGAGATGGAGGCAGAGAAGGAAGAAGAGGGAGAGAGAGGGAGGGGAGGGTATGGAGGCATAGGAGGAAGGAGAGATGGAGGCAGAGAAGGAAGAAGAGGGAGAGAGAGGGAGGCAGAGGGTGTGGAGGCATAGGAGGAAGGAGAGATGGAGGCAGAGAAGGAAGAAGAGGGAGAGAGAGGGAGGCAGAGGGTATGGAGGCATAGGAGGAAGGAGAGATGGAGGCAGAGAAGGAAGAAGAGGGAGAGAGAGGGAGGGGAGGGTATGGAGGCATAGGAGGAAGGAGAGATGGAGGCAGAGAAGGAAGAAGAGGGAGAGAGAGGGAGGCAGAGGGTATGGAGGCATAGGAGGAAGGAGAGATGGAGGCAGAGAAGGAAGAAGAGGGAGAGAGAGGGAGGCAGAGGGTGTGGAGGCATAGGAGGAAGGAGAGATGGAGGCAGAGAAGGAAGAAGAGGGAGAGAGAGGGAGGCAGAGGGTATGGAGGCATAGGAGGAAGGAGAGATGGAGGCAGAGAAGGAAGAAGAGGGAGAGAGAGGGAGGCAGAGGGTATGGAGGCATAGGAGGAAGGAGAGATGGAGGCAGAGAAGGAAGAAGAGGGAGAGAGAGGGAGGCAGAGGGTATGGAGGCATAGGAGGAAGGAGAGATGGAGGCAGAGAAGGAAGAAGAGGGAGAGAGAGGGAGGCAGAGGGTATGGAGGCATAGGAGGAAGGAGAGATGGAGGCAGAGAAGGAAGAAGAGGGAGAGAGAGGGAGGCAGAGGGTATGGAGGCATAGGAGGAAGGAGAGATGGAGGCAGAGAAGGAAGAAGAGGGAGAGAGAGGGAGGCAGAGGGTATGGATCGAGGCATAGGAGGAAGGGAGAGATGGAGGCAGAGAGAGGAGGAAGGAGAGAGAGAGAGGGAGAGAGAGGGAGGCAGAGGTTATGGAGGCATAGAAGGAAGGAGAAAAGGAAGAGGTGGAGGCAGATAGAAAGAGGGGAGAGGGAGGGAGGGAGAGGCTATGGTGGAAGGAGACAGGAAGAGATGGAGCAGAGAGGGAAGGAGGAGAGAGGGAGAAAGGTAAAAGGTATGGAGGCTTAGGAGGAAGGAGAAAGGAAGAGATGGAGGCAGGTAGAAGGAGGGAGAGAGGGGAGGGAGAGAGAGAGGGAGAGGCTATGGTGGAAGGAGATAGGAAGAGATGGAGGCAGAGAGGGAAGGAGGGAGAGAGGGAGGCAGAGGGTATGGAGGCATAGGAGGAAGGAGAAAAGAAGAGATGGAAGCAGAGAAGGAAGGAGAGAGTGGGAGGGAGGTATATTGGTAGGGGGGAGGCAGAGGCCATGGAGGCATAGGAGGAAGAGGAAAGAAAGAAGAGAAGGAGACAGAAAGGGAAGGAGGGATAGAGGGATAGAAGGGAGGAGGGAGGGAGGGAGAAAGGCAGAGGGTAAAGAGGCATAGGAGGAAGGGGAAAGGAAGAGAATGAGACAGAAAAGGGAGACAGAGAGAGAGGGAGGAAGGGAGGTAGGGAGGGAGGGAGGGAGGGAGGGAGAGGCTATGGAGGAATAGGAGGAAGGAGAATGGAAGAGAGAGGAGCAATAGAAACGGAGAGAGTAGGACACAAGAGAAAAGGTAGAGCGAGAGAGAGGACCAGACGCAGAGATCGATGGAGGAAGGATGAAATTGAGGGACGAAGACAGAGAGGAGGAGGAAAACAAGGACGGGTGGCAGGGAGAGTTGGATGAAGGGAGGGAGCATGAAGAGAAGGCATGGGACCGGAAGAAGGGATCAACCCATCAATGCGTACTTATTCCAAAATCAAGTACAGACACACAAGCACAATGATACCTTTGTCCTTCTGCCTGTCTGTCTCTGTTTGTCTGAGTGAGAGTGAGTGGTTGATTGATTGATTGATTGAGTGAATGAGTGAACGAGGGAGTGAGTGAGTGAATGAATGAATGAATGAGTGAGTGAGTGGTTGATTGACTGGTTGACTGACTAATTGAGTGAATGAGTAAGTGTGAGTGAGTATGAGTGAGGGTGAGTGAGCGAGTGAATGAGTGGGTAGGTGAGTGAGTGACTGAGTGAGTGAGTGTGGGTTGGCTGGTGGACGAGTGAGCAAATGAGTGAGTGAGCGATTGAGTGAGTGAGTGTGAGTGAGTGAGTGAGTGAGTGAGTGAGTGAGAGTGTGACTGGTTGAGTGAGTGGTTGAGTGATTGGTACAGTGAGCAGTAGAGTGAGTGAGTGAGTGAGTGAGTGAGTGAGTGAGTGAGTGAGTGAGTGAGTGAGTGAGTGAGTGAGTGAGTGAGTGAGTGAGTGAGTGAGTGAGTGAGTGAGTGAGTGAGTGAGTGAGTGAGCGAGAGAGTGCGAGTGAGTGAGCAAGCGAGCGCAGTCCTCAATCAGCTAGTCACCCCGCCAGTCACCCACCCCGCCAGTCACTCCAGTCACCCACCCCGCCAGTCACCCCGCCAGAGAGAGCCAGGCAAAGACAATCACCGAGTTTTCCCATCCGCAGCCGATCAATTTTGCCAAGTAAACCGGGAGACCGAGTTCAAATCTCAAGGACGACAAGACGAGGTGGACGAACACAGGCCGAGAACGACCGAACGAAGGCACGCCATTAATTTCTTCGGCCAAAGTTATTAATAGCAGACTATTGATCGTCCCAGCCAATACGGTAACAAGACAATCGCACCTAGTGCATAAAGTTCACTTCACAAACCTTAGTTTACGGTACAGTACGATTCATGTGGTATTGACTCGGGTTCAAATCACGTCGCCACGTCGGTTAAAGGTTGTGCAGTACGTAGTGCATCTGCACTGTACTTAAATATGTTCTTATTGATATGCGCTTGTTGGTTGAAATCTGGCAAGAGATAGGCCTAATTATAGGAGGTGAGTTTAGTCTCAGAATCGAAAATTAAGGCAATGTGAAGTAATTATAGAGATGGAATTTTAAAACTGTAACTAATTTAATCTAATCGTAAAACTAATCCAAGTGAATCTACTTTAATCCAGAAACGTCTACGTGACCATTATCGAAATCCACAAGACACTAAGCGACTACTGACTAGTTCACAGTAACATCAGCAAAACGTTTCTAATTAAATCAAAGCTATGGACAACCAACTGTATTAATAAGGGCGCTATATAACTTCTAACATTAGTCTACTAAAAGCGGTGCGCCCCAAACTAAATCTTACTGGACCCGGTGCGACCTACCCGTCTTCAATCGTTCGAGTCGATGTCCGCCATTGAATGACGCGCAGCCAATCGATAACGGGCGTCGGATGAACCGACGACCAATTAGTTCGACTGGAAGACGCGTAGCATCCATTGCTGACTGCTACTACGTGTGCTACAGCAGCACGTCGCAATGCTATAGCACTTTTCCCGCGCAGCATTAGTCAACGAAATCTCTTAACAACTACACCCAATTTTAAACTGGCGCAAATCAGGGTAATGTAATGTAATGGATGGAATTTTATGTAATGTAAGAACACCCAATTTGCATATCCCGACAGATCGCGCGTTAGTTCGGCAAAATATCCCTTCTTCGGGAAATCGTAGTAACGTTTTTCGTTGTAATAATATTATTATTAGCGACTTTATATTATAATTCTGGATACGTGTCATAATTTGAAGCAACGAGATGCAATGTGATGACTTGATGCCATCCAAAGTAGTGTTAAATTTGTGTAATGTATTATGGCATAGTGCAATGTGACACAAAGTGGTGTTTTTACCTTTCCGTACTGCGAAAAATAATCTTTTACATCTTCGATGCTGGTCGATAATGAAAGCCCGCCAATGAAAACCTTTTTCGTTTTCGTAATCATCTGCAAAACAAAGAAAAACAATGCCAATAAAAGAGAGATAAAGCTTACACTTTAAGTCATTAGCGCATAAGCCAAAGTAAGCTTTAAGCTATTTAGCGCATATGCCAAGGTACGCTTTAAGCCATTAGCGCATAATGCAAATTAAGCTTTAAGCCATTAGCACATAAGCCAAAATAAGCTTTAAGCCATTAGCACTTAAGTCAAAATAAGCTTTAACCCATTAGCACATAAGCCAAAATAACTTTAAGCCATTAGCACTTAAGCCAAAATAAGCTTTAAGCCATTACCACATAAGCCAAAATAAGCTTTAGGCCATTAGCACATAAGCTGTGATTGGCCCCTCGACCTGGAATGGCCTACCTCTGACACTCCGCTCCCTTCCTAGAACCCCTTCTCAGTCATTCCTCTCTCAACTTAAAATGATCCTATTTGGCCGCGCTTGGGTTGGGAGCGCCTCTGAGTAGTTCCCTTGAAGAGGCGCTATACAAATTCAAGTAATGAATGAATGAATGAATGAATGAATAAGCAAAAATAAGCTTTAAGCATTAGCACATAAGCCGAAATAAGCTTTAAGCCATTAGCACTTAAGTCAAAATCAGATTTAAGCCATTAGCACAAAAGCCAAAATAAGCTTTAAGCCATTAGCACATAAGCCAAAATAACTTTAAGCCATTAGCACATAAGCCAATAAACCATTAGCACATAAGCCAAAATAACTTTAAGCCATGAGCACATAAGCCAAAATAACTTTAAACCATTAGTGCTGCTGAAGTGAAAGGTAACAAAAAGAACAGAACAGAATAGGTTAGACTACAGAAAATATAATAGAATAGTTCAGAATAGAATAAGCGCAATGGATCGCAACAGAGCAGAACAACAGAGTATATGAGAATAGAACAGAATAGAATAGAACAGAATGGACAAGATTGGAAAGGACTAGAATAACAGAATATAACAGAACACAATAGAACAATATAGAATGACGGATTTGATTGGAAAAGAACAGAGCATAAAATAGAATGAGTATTAATGGAGTTCAAAGACAATGGGATACAAATTTTAAAATAGAAAAGGCAGAATAGATTTGAATTGGTATTTACTTGGCTATTCATGTAACAATAAGGCTAGATCATATTTACTTGACAGCAAGTTATGAAATAAACGAAAATACAATAAAAAAAATTACCTTTAAAAGAGTGGAACATTCGACGATTGTATCCTAAAGACAGGAAAACAATTCTCCATTATTTCACAAGCAATTAACAAACAAATACGAACTGATCTTCTAGATATTGACCTGATTTTTACTGTTTGGTTTTGGTGCCCACCGACCGATACCTAATTGGCATTAGTCACCGACGCAATACTTACTATTAATTTTAATAATAATGACATATACCAGTAGCCTATACCGTAATAAAACGGGTGGCTCGGTCGCAATATAAACGTGGAGTACAATACAATACAACACAACACAATATACTGGGGCGCGGTGGTATAGGGGTATGTTCGGTGCCTTACAGCTGGAGGGTTGCGGGTTCGAATCCACCTCAAAGCCGCCGCGTAGGGACCCTGGGCAAGTCCTTCACTCGCAATTGCTCATGCGCTTCGGCGTGAAACTCCGATTCAGCGTCCGCGCAGTAGTCGGGAGCGCCTCTGAATGGGCAATCTGGTAGGGGCGCTATAACAAGTGTTCAAATACAATACAATACAAAAACATCCGAATTGGAGTAGCTATAGGAACTATAGCCAAAGGAAAAAGAAATTGAAAAAATTGAAAAAGGAATAAGGATTGATAAAAGAAGGCCAACGCAGCTGGTACAAGACAAAGAAGAAAAAGATAAGAGGTTTTAAGGAGTACCAAAAATGCGCTTAATCAAAAGTACAGATATAGAATACATATATACAATGTTATACATATATCCACGTATAAATGACGAATGTTCTACGCTGGCTTCCTGTTGCCTCTTGCATCAAATACAAGATACTCTTCTTGGTCGATGGGCAGCTTGGAGCAAAGAGGAGGAATAAGACGAGGAATAACGAGGAGTGGAGAGGAGATGGAAAAGGGAGGAAGGGTGAAAGAGGAGGGATAAGACAAGAGGGAATAGAAAGAGCAAGACAGAGAAGAGGATAGAGTGGATCAGTTGAGTATTTATACGAGAAGTCGAAGAAGATAAGGAGAATGGGGGTTAATAGAATTCAACCAAGGATGATGAAGAGGAAGAGGAGGAGGAAAATGGGAGGCTGAGAGAGAGAGAGAGAGAGAGAGAGAGAGAGAGAGAGAGAGAGAGAGAGAGAGAGAGAGAGAGAGAGAGAGAGAGGACAATGATGGTAATGAGGAGGTAGATGACGATGAGGAGTAGGATAATGTGGAGGTGGAGAAGGATGAGGAGGGGATAATGAGGAGATGGATAACGATGAGGAGGGGATAATGAGGAGGTGGATGACAATGAGGAGGAGGATGGTAATGAGGAGGTGGGTGACGATGATGATGATAATGAGGAGGTGGATGACGATGAGGAGGGGATAATGAGGAGGTGGATGACGATGAGGAGGGGATAATGTGGAGGTGGATGACGATGAGGAGGGATAATGAGGAGGTGGACCGTGGATGACAATGAGGAGGAGGATGGTAATGAGGAGGTGGATGACGATGATGATGATAATGAGGAGGTGGATGACGAGGAAGAATGGATAATGAGGAGGAAGATGATACGACAATGACGATGAGAAAGAAAAGAATGAGGACGATGACAAGGAGGAGGAGGAGGTAAAGAGACTGATGACGCTGAGAAGAGATGGAGACTGGAGAAGAAGAAGATGCGGGAGAAGAGGAGTGCCAGTCGGGGGCTGGAGCCGATCCATCAGACGGCTGTGAATAGCCTTCGATGACGATTTAAGTAGGAAAATGATGGATGACGGAGGCTTTTGTTTTCCCTAGGCAGCATCTCAGCCTCCGGACCCGTCTTCAAAGACGAGTGGCCCCTATCTGCACAGATTGTCTGCTAGAAGGCCACACTCGCTGCCCGCTGCACGGCGCTGCGGATGGAACGCTGGCCGGCACTGCCAAGTTAACGTCAGCTAATGTTGTCTACACGCTTTCATAGTGCAATTATCGAATCGTAATCAAATCGTAATTGTAATCTAAACTTATTCTAAACGCAATCTAATTGTAATCTAATCGTCATCTCGAAATTTATAAAGCGTTACTTAAAAGTTAAAGCCCATAGCTAATTCAGGAACGCTGCGTCCCGTCAGATGGGTTGTCCAGAGATACGAAGAGGGGTCTTTGCCCGGGTCGTTATATACTAATGCTTGGGGAACCATAATTCAATTCATTATAATCTAATCTAATCTGATCAAATCTAATCTAGTATAATCACTACAAGCGTGACGCATATATAATACTTACTTACTTATGCATAATTGCATATCGATCTTCCCAACTTGCTTATTTCCAATGGACCGAGAGACTTAATTATAAGTTTATAACTAACTAACTTACCATCTCAAATTTACTAAATTACTTATCTCAAACTTACTAACTTATTTACTAATCTCAAACTTACTGACAAAAATATTACACATTTTAAACTTGCTGACTGACTGACTTATTTATCTGTCTACTTAATCACTCACTCACTGACTTATTTCACACAAACAAGCTCATCTAAAACTTACTGACTGACTAACTTACTTATCTCAACTAACCGACTTACTTACATGCTCATCTGAACTTAACGACTGACTGACTGACTGACTGACTTATTTCCCATTTACCAAATGACCGATTCCTCATTTAAAACAATAGGGTACTGTACCGAATGACCCTTTAGTATACCAAAGCTATTTAGCAACTTAATTAGAATCACGTCATTATAACAACGGGACTTCTAAATAACATCCACAGGTGGGAAGTTCCCACAGTCCAGTTTGGAGTGTTTACCACTCCTTAAAAACACCTTTGCTATAGCATTTCATTTCTCACAGTTCTGGAATTTATTAGTAAGAGTAAAACATGTATGTATGTATGTATGTACGTATGTATGTATATTTGTTTGTGTGTATGTATAAATGTATAAATGTATGCATGTATGTATGTATGTACGTATGAATGTATGTATGAATATCTGTCTGTCTGTATGCATGCATGCATGTATGCACTTATAAGTACATGTATTTGCATACATATAGACTATGCATACATACTAGGGGACTGCGGGTATACCCGTACCCGCGGGTTTACCCGTACCCGACCCGTACCCGCGGGTCGGGTACGGGTCGGGTACGAATTTCACGGGTCGGGTCGGGTACGAATTTCACGGGTCGGGTCGGGTACGGGTAGGGTCATCACGGGTACGGGTATACCCGGTTTTACCCGTGCCGACGTGAAGTCTTGGGGTCAAAATGTCAACGTTACATATAATAGAGAATGTCGGCGCACAACGTACTATTAACAGTTACTTAGTGTTCTAGCTTGCAGCATATATACCAAGGAGATAAAATGTATAATGCAACTGAGACAGCACAACAGTTGCATGTGACAGGTTCCATAAGTTGACTGCCTATTATCATTACTACTACTACAACTGCTGCTGCTACTGCTGCTGCTGCTGCTGTTGCTGCTGCTGCTTCTACTACTACTACTACTACTACTACTACTACTACTCCTACTACTACTACTACTACTACTACTACTACTACTACTACTACTACTACTACTACTACTACTACTACTACTACTACTACTTCTACTACTACTAGGTCTACTACAACAACAACTACTACTACTACTATCATCATTATCATCAGCCTATTTATTATTATCACTGCATGCTGAGTTGTAAGCCTATTGGCCTGGTAGGAATAGGGACTTTGGGAAGGCGTGTTAATGACGTGACGGGTACTGTACGGGTACGGGTATACCCGCGGGTACGGGTAGGGTCGGGTAGCAATTTTGAGTACGGGTCGGGTACGGGTACGGGTAGCGGTTCTGTGTTACGGGTACGGGTCGGGTAGCAAAAATGCTGTACCCGCAGACCTCTAATACATACATACACACATACATACATATATACACACGGTCACACATAAATACTTACATACATAAATATATATATAAATACATAAATACATACATACATACATACATACATACATACATACATAGTTACATACATAGTATTACATACATACATGCATGTCACACATACATGTCATACGGTAATAATCGTTAAAACCTTAGACAACATAGCTTCATTTTTAGTCTACATATTCAATAGGTCCCTTACGGAGGCCACCTCCCAACATCTCAGAAACTAGTTTTCTAACCTTGACCGGAATGTCTGTCAAAATTATCGACCTATCTCAAACCTTTCGTTTCTCTCCAAAATGCTTGAGAGACTTGTCTCAATTCAGCTTCTGCCTTACCTTGATTAGTCTGGGGGGCTCCTGCCCCCCACCCCCAGCCAGTCTGGGTTCAGAGGTCATCAGTCCACGGAAACTGCCCACTTGTCTCTTTTATATCTACTCTGGACGCAATTTCCTATATCTACACGAAATGGTAAGATTTCACACTCGCTTCCCGTCCATTTTCTCAAATCAAGGCGTCCGCATTTAAAGCCTTTCCATTTTCCCGGCCCTCACCTACCTCTTCTCCTCTTCCACCCATCCCTCGTCTCCACCCCTCCCCACCCCACCCCATTCGCTTCATTACTTCCCTGGAACTCCCCAAATATCGGTGACTTCGAAAGAGGGGGCGTGTTAACTGTTAATTCCCAAAGCACTCGCTGAACCCGTAACTGCTTTCACCCTATCCTCCTCTGTTCGCTCATAAAAGTAATACCTGCTCAGACCAGATACTGCACAACTCCGCCACAGTTTGTACTCCGACAGTGCCAGTCCCAATCCTGAATAAAGGAGGAGGGCGACGCCAATGTTCTTTGTTATTACAAAGTGTCGTTAAACTGAAACCACTATCAGATACCAGATACTAAAACTCCAGCACTGCTCACACTTTGGCAGTGCCAGTCCCAAGCCTGGATAAAGGAGGAGGGCGATGCCAATGGTCTTTGTAATCACAGTGTCGTTAAACAGAAACAACTGCCAGATACCAGTGACGCTAAGAAGCTCAGACACAAATTGTCTGAATAAGATTGAAAGCATGCAGGCAAGCGTCGAGGCTTTTGTTGAGTGTAGATGCAAGGTAAAGTTAGGTAAAGTTAGACAAGGAAACAAGGTAGGATAAACTAAAGCTAAGTTAAGCTAAGGCTAGCAGAGCCGGCTTTTGGTATAGGCGATATATGCGGCTGCCGAAAGCGGCATTTTTCAAGGGGCGGCAAATTCCGGAAAAATACAGCAAAAAAAGCATATTTTTCTTGAAATCTAACTATTAAAGATAAAAAAAGGCAGCATTTTTGTCCTTGCCTATAGCGCAAAACTGTCAAAGGCCGTCTCTGATTTAGGTAAGTTAAGGAAACGTATAGCGTAGGACTGTAGGTAAGCCATGGTAGTGTAAGCAAATGTAAGGTAAACTCAAGCAATGTGAGGTAAAGTAAGGTACGACAAGATAAGGAAATGTAAACAAGGCATAGTATTTAGTAAGGTGACCACGTATAGATGGCTCCATTGTGATAACGGCGCTATATAAAGCATTACTTCTTATTAAGGAGGGTAAGGTTAGGTTAGGGACCTACTGCGAATAAAAAAATTTCAATCGAATCGAATCAGCAAGAACCAATTTGAGATTCATGAAGTGTGTACTTGATAGCACTTGATAACCACAGTAGCAGAGAATAATGGTAACATCACTGGCGTGTAGAGCATAACATCAAGTATAGGAAGCGGGATCGCTTCCCGCAACCCACCCAAGGGTCCACTCAGCCTGTCATTCGCTAGACGGCGTTGGTAAAATGAGGAAAATTGTAATTGTAATTGAACATTTGTATAGCGCCACTCACGGTTTCAGAGGCGCTCCTGACTCAGGGCTCTAACAAATAAGCATAGTTGTAAAAAACGTTTTTTTCGTTTTTTATTATTTTCCCCAAAACGTCGTTTTTTTCGTTTTTTATTTCTCGTCTCGTTTTTTTCCGTTTTTTATTTTTGTATGTCACTTTATTTATTTATTAACTGTCTGTTACTATTTGTTTAATTTTATTTTTGTCTGATATCCCTTACGTTGTCTCCGTCCTTTCAAGGATTCATCTTATTTACGTCACTATTTAGTGTCATCAGTTGAGAAATAAACAGCACTGTACAGGAAATAAAACTTATAAAAGTTATTTGAATTTCTAAGTTATCCAAAGTGTTGTCTTTGTACTCAGTAATCTCTGATTGACTGATAAACTGACGGATATTGCTCCATATCAAGTTCTTATAAATCAGAATTGTTAGTAGCCTAGACCTACAATTTTTAATTAAGTACACTCTATACTTACAAAGTTTAGTTTTTAATTGCTTATGTCAGCATGGATTTATGTGGACTTAGGCTATGTATACAATTTAAATTTGAAAAGATTTCAATATTTTTAATTTCTCAATTTCTTTTTAAACCAAACTTATGAAAATGAAAGTAATTGTTGTAGACTACTGTTAGCCTACTTGGCGTTTACTAATAAAGTTATGTTATTTGCTGATTAAAATTAAATTAGGTAAAGAAGGTTTTTAATTTTAAAATGCAGTAAAAGATGTAGAAAAGTCAAATTATTTTGTTTTCCGTTTTTTTCTCGTTTTTTCCGTTTTTTATTTTTTCAATAAAACGACGTTTTTTTCCGTTTTTTATTTTGATTTTACCGTTTTTAACAACTATGCAAATAAGATAGTCTTCAGGCGTTTCCGAAACAGAGGCAGAGAAAGGCTGAGGAGCTAAAGACGCAATTCATGCGGAAGATGGTCCCAACTGGAGGGGCCGACATAAGCAAAACTTCTGGATTGAGCTGTTGCACCACGCATGCGAGGGACAACCAGAAGGAGAGGACGTGATGGGCGCCTTGCATGGCTGCCATATAGATAAATTTGACTCCTGTAATAACTTGTGATCATCCGTTCATACTATGAATTGTAAACATACTGCATTCATGTCAGGTTGAAATAATAAAGGGTAATGTAAGGCAAGGGAAAGTTAATGTAAGGAAGGGTATAAAAGGGCAATGTAAAGTAGCGTAATGTAGGGTTTGGTGAGAGAACATATCAAGTAGGACAGTATACAATACAATACAATTATACATTTATAACGCGCTTTAACAAGACAAGTCTTGCACGAGAGTGCGTTGCGCTGTGTTCTTAGTCATAGTGTAATGAGAATAGATGAGTTTTTAATTTTGATTTAAATTGAGTAGCAGATGAACATTGACGGAGTGTAGCTGAAAGACTGTTCCATTCCCTATAGGTCCCGAGACAGCAAACGAACGATTTCCAAACTTCCTCTTGGTGCGAAGAACGGTAAAGTCTCCTCGCGTGGCCGATCTGTGTCCTTTAGGATTTGAAGCAGAGCATGGCACGACCATGGATGTCATATATGAGGGGGAGGTTCCAGAATGGATATGATACATGAGGAGGGAGATTTTGAAAGCGATACGGGCGCGAATGGGAAGCCAGTGTAGTTGTTGAAGAGATTGTGTGATGTGATCTCTAGGGCCAAGACCTTTTATAAACTAAAGTAGGATAGGGTAATGTGGTGTATGGTAGGGCAAGTTAATGAAATACAAGGTAAGGGCTATTGCTATATATAGGTACGGTGTCCACGTATGCATGTATGCAGTTGCAAGATACGCCCAATTCATCTAATTGTCTAATATAGCACCTGAGAATTTACCTATTGCAAACTGCGTACACGACCTACCCAATAACCCTGCGTCTGGCCACCTTGTTTCGAAAGCACCCTTCATTCACTATAATAACAGGCATGGGCAATTTCTTTTAACAGAGGGACCGCCCTAAGATTTTAAAGGCAGCTCAGGAGCCGTATGCCAGTCGAGGGCTAATTTCGGCAGATTCATTTGCCCCAGAAACTGAGCGAATATTAATTTGATTCAAAATAAATATTGCAGAATAACCTTTAAAATAAATGAAGATAATGTTTATGATGAAAACCTAATAATCCCAATACCTATAGTACTACAATTAAAAAACAACAAAATATGTTTTAAGTTCATTCAGTTTTAAAACTAAGTAAAATGGTTAAAGGTTCCCAAATGCCAGCTACAATGCTAATATAAAAGACATGTCAAGGGCCGGTTCAAAGGTCCCAAGGGGCCGGACCCGACCCGTAGACCGCATGTTACCCCCCTCTGCACTATACAACTGGGTTACATCCCGCCCCTTACTGCCCCTCACCATTTCGTCCACCACTCCCACCACCCTTACGCATGCTGCCAGTTTTAATTAAACTAATTCCACTTCGGAGCCGAAATTCGACCCCTGGCGGCAAAGATGAAAGAACAGGCCCGACACATGTCCAGTGAAAACAATGTGCCCGCATTCTACGATTTAACCCGCCGCCACAACCCACACCCACGCAGATATATCACGTCAGCCTCTGACAAATAGCGTGGCCACCGTGTCTGGTCATCAGCAGACACGTCGTTTATTATCAGTCCGATCAGACATCTTGGGACTGACGTGCTACGCTCAAACTGCTACAGTCACTGCTGGCTCGATTTATGCATTCGATCATCCATCCAAAAGTCAGTCCAATCCATCCATCCATCCATTCATCTATCCCCACTCATCTATCCATCCATCCATCCACACGCACACACATCCATCCACTCATCCATCCATCCATCCATCCATCCATCCATCCATCCATCCATCCATCCATCCATCCATCCATCCATCCATCCATCCATCCATCCATCCATCCATCCATCCATTCATCCATCCATCCACCCACATATCCATCCATCCATCCATCCATCCATCCATCCATCCATCCATCCATCCATCCATCCATCCATCCATCCATCCATCCATCTATCCATCCATCCATCCATCCATCCATTCATCTATCCATCCATCCATCCATCCATC